>JAFVLL020000471.1:49752-77567 GCA_021397915.2 Tor tambroides
AATTTGTTAATAGAGTTAAACAGTTGTCTCGGATTTCTTTGGTTGTCATCAATCATCTTAGAAAAATAATCCGATCTAACAGAAACAATTCTAGCCTTATACTCTTGTAAACAATCTTTCCAAGCTTCATAATTAACAGTCAAACCAGAAAGACGCCACTTCCGCTCCATTTTACGACAAGATGTCTTCATCATACGCAAATCGTCATTATACCAAGGAGCAGGACGTACAAATGAAACAGAGCGTGACTTTTGAGGAGCAAAAGTATCCAGGCCAGACAGGAGAACAGAATTTAACATGGAAACCTTTGTCTCTAATGGATCAGATGAAGAGAAACTACTTAATGAGGAATCAATGAAAACAGAAAAATCAGAAAGCTCAATTGATCTCCATTTCCGAACTTGCACACGAGCAGTTGTTAAAGGGGAGTATTGAGAGCCTGTTGTCATGCTGACACATTGCATCTGTTCTGAGGGCCTTTTGTGGGTTTCTTCTGCTCAAGGAGCCAGATTGTTCCAGAATGACTTTACGATGGGCCACGTCAGACCCTTTACCAATTTTCTTTGACACATGCACTATCAGCAGTGTTTTTGGGAACTGATTTTTCATTCTTAATGGAAAAACGGACATTACTATAGTGAATCTGCTCATTTCTGACTCACACGTCTTGTATATCCACACTCCCTTGTGAAATCTTTATCATGTGCATTATGTGAATCATCGTGCGTAGTCTCTGAATCACACATGCGTGTACAGTCTCATAGCAAAGGCTAATGAATAGGGTCAAGTAGGGTAGGGACCCTCAGGGTTATCTCAGCCCATGTGTTGCATACTTTTTTGCTCACATCTGTGGCTAACGTAAATATGTGGTGGGCTCCCAATCTCACTCAAGCAGCTTTAATGTAATGTTACTGATATATGTAGGAGGTTACTGTACATGACTCACATGAACAATTCAAACAATACCACCAATGTAGGTCAAAGCAAGTAGTCACAAGAGGAAGCATGCATGCAAATCTGTGGTAAGGAGGATTTTCTTTTCAACACCTTATGGCACTTTCCATCAACAGGGTTAAGTTCTGCCATGTTCAGTGAAAGAGGATGCTTAACCTTTGCAAAGATTTGGTTGTCAACTTCAAAATCTGTAAATGTCAATAATACTTGTGTGTGTGTGTGTGTGTGTGTGTGTGTGTGTGTGTGTTTGTATATATAATGTAAACAATGTCAATTTCAATGATTTTATAAAAATATACAAATGTATACACACACACACACACACATATCCTATCATATATCCTAAACATTATATATACTTGTACATATACATATTAAGCAATACATAAACATGTATGTGTGTGTGTGTGTGTGTGTGTGTGTGTAAATTTACACTTGTAACACTTAAAACCTTTATGTATAATGCGTTATAATTATTCAAAATGTGCGTTGTAATACATTTAATCTTGTTATAATTTATTAACTGTGGTTACAATTATTCATGAGATTGTATAATGCTTTACAAGGCATAATTAATGCATTAAAACTACTTTTATAATGCATTTTCATAATATATACGTAAAGGCTTTTAGTGTTGCCTATAAATATTAGAAATTATAAAATTATGATTTAGTTTGGAAAATAAATGTTTTTGGGTCAGTCAAGCAAAGAAAAAAATTCAGTTGGTGCAAAATCACGCGTTAACAGTCTTACATGCAAAATGTGTGATATCATTTTTTTCTAAATTAAAATTTGTTATAATTCAAATTATTTTTACACAATTAATTGAAAATCAGTTTGATGAATTATGTCTAAATTATAACATCTAAATCTGATGCATTTAAAACAAACTATCGTCCATATAGGTTCATTCTCATGATATAGTTTATCTAACATATGCATTATAATACTGGTTTTGCGGAATGTGCCATAGATTCACGTCATGTCCAATTTAGGAAGACTGATAAACACACAACAGGAAAAAAAAGTTATCTGAAGGCAGAACAGCTGATTATAAAGCAAACCGGCACTATAAAGTATCTACTTGTCAAAGCTTGTAAAGGGCATGTCAGCTCGTGTTGTAAAGTGAACTGCAACATGCGCAGAAATGACTGTCAAATTGTGTAATCAAGATCAGTTGCCGAATATATCTGCACGTACACACCAGCAATGCAACTCTTGATATTATAGTACTACAAACACCAACATTTCCTCAGTTCAAAGCAATATTATTTGATATTTATATTTTTTCACTTTATTTTTCTGTTTTTCGTATTGGTTGATGTTATGTCACATAAATTGTAAATGTAGTTGTCCGACTGACCAGCAGGTGGTGAGGGAAGAACCTACCTCTGAAATGACCTTTGTGTACACAGAAAAACAAGAAAGAGAAGTACAGTGGTGTGAGACAGATAACATAATGATCCATAATGAATTAACCAACAGGAAAAGTGTGGCATGGAAAGATAAAGTGCCCCCAAACTGATACAAGCAGTCAAAACCTTCAAGGAAAGGGGTTTAACCTGAAGTAGCTCCTGTCTGTGTGTCTGCAAGTGTTGTGTCTGGATGTGTGGGAGGGAGAAAGTAAAGAGAAGGAGGGCAAAGCAGGAGGGGTGGGTCGGAGGGCTTGTCCTGGCTCTATATAGAGAGGGAAAATCCGAGTGTGACTAGAGGCCAGACAGGAGGCTGAAGACAGTGAGTGTGTTCAGTACTTTGACCTGTAGCTCACGTTTTGTTCACTGGATATAACCAGAGGAAGGATTTGATTTCACTTAACAAGGTGGGGGATTTTTTTGGTTCCAGCTATTTAAATCCTGTGCTTTCTGTGTAACCTCCTCCCTCCCTATTTTAATGCAAGTGTGTCAAACAGGTGCGTAGTTAACAGCAGCAGACCGGCAGCACAGCTCTATAGCCTACAACAATCATTATCCTCTTTACACGTACCAGAGACGTCATTTCGTGAAGTAAAAGTAGTTTAAGTTATGAAATTTAAAGCATTATTTCTCATTTTTATACTTTAATCTAGAATATTCCAAATCAGTCTTCAACCTTTTTCAAGTGTTGCATTTAAAGCCTGGCCTATGAATATCATTTTATTCTTTAGTCTTTTTTTTGTGTGTGTGTGTGTCACCATGTTAATGTATTTGTATGTTTTATTATTATTATCATTATTGGTATACAAAGCCAAACACTTGTATAACCTTAGCTGAACTTTAGGTTAGGTTGGATTTAATTTAATGTTTGAACATTAATTGGAGACTGCTGCTTTACATTTAGTTTTAATTTTAGTTTAGTAATACGATGAAAGTTATAGTTATTTGTCTGAAAAGTCTACTTCATTAAATCTATTACATACTATTATATATATTACATAACTGAATTATACCACATTCTTATAAATTACATGTGAAATGAATATGAAATATATGAAAATACAGGGTTAGTGGATGCATTTGAACTGCAAATGTGTCTTATACAGCTATGTTGTATAAGAGCAGGTGAAACTCACTTTCAGTATTACCATACATGTAAATCAGAAGTAGGTGGTGTCTGTGCTATACTCCTTTGACAGCTCAAGGAGCTGTGTCATGACTGATATGCATGGAATCTGCTAGAAAGTCTCCTCAGTCTGCTGTCTGTCTGATGCTGATATGGAAGCTTTTAGACCTGCTTTCAAAGTCCATGAAGTATCATTCTACAATCACAAAGGTATACAGTATGTTAAATATCAACCTTTAATGTAGCATTTTTTTAAAGACTGGTTAAAATGAACCTTAATATTTGTTAGTGAAGTTACAATTTTAAAGTTGAGTATCCAGCAGACAGGACTGAGAGGAGATGGTTGTGACTGGCATCTTGTATTTTTAGCCTGTTATGATTGTGGTGTTTGCATCAGTATGTTGTGTTGAACCACCTGTGCATGTATCTAAGATTGGAGATATGACTATAATACTGTATTTTCTTTATCAGCTCATTAGTTCATTTTTGTGTGATCAAAAGCGCTGATGTAAGTCTTGATGATAGCGTGTGCTGTATCATTTGTCAGACAGCAGACTCTGAATCAGTGATGTGTACAGTAGCATCAGTTTTACTGTCTGCTGCACATCAAGCGTCATACGGGCTGTTTGTGATGTAAAAGTCAACACGTCTCTACACGCTACAGTCCCCGTCTAGAGCAAACAGACGAGACTTCAAAAGCCAAAATATCCACATTACTGTAGTGACATCATTACTGATGTTTAGCGGCGTGATCGCTATGACAACGGGGTCAAACGAGCATTTCTTTCATTCAGTGAGAGACACTGCTGTGACACTGCTGCCATATGTTTCAGTGTGTGAGGCTGAGCTCTGATCAACTAAAGGCACAGTCATGCAGAAAACTGCACAGCAATGGACTTTGTTTCCGGGGCTGTTCTTTTGTCTGTATGGGGGACATTGTGCCTGGTGGGCTGATTGGGTAATTAATGATGCTATTTCTGTAATTTGCTCGCCGGCCTCTCGTCTTTGTCAAGTCTTTTTTCTTTTTAACCCGAGACCACAACAGGCAGCTTGAGCGCAATTATGTGTGATCTCAAGACATTGTTCTCAGGGAGGAGGATCAGTGAAAGTGAGGAGCAGTAATTTGATCAATTAAATCAGGAGAAAGAGGAGGAAGGCTGCTGCAAACAATGACCTTTAAAAGGCTATTTAACTTTAAAGCCGTATGTTATTTTAAAAGACAACACTTATATATAAATCTATTATATAAATCTAATCCAGTGTTTTCACTGAAGACTGGAGTAATGGCTGCTGAAAATTCAACTTTGCCACCAAAAGAATGAATTACATTTTAAACTATTTAAATAGAAAATTGTAATAATAGTTCAAAATGTTATTGTTTTTACTGTATTTTTGATCAAATGCAGCCTTGATGAGCCTAGGCGGCTTCTTTCAAAAAATAAAAAATAAAATATCATAATTATTCCAAACTTTTGGCCAGTTAAATATAATCTGTATATACACTGCCTTTCAAGAGTTTGGGATCAGAAAGATTTTCAATGCTTTTTAAAGAAGTTTCTTATGCTCATCAAGGCCGTATCTATTTGTTAAAAAATACAGAAAAAAATGTAATTTTGTGAAATATTATTGCAATTTAAAATACAGTTTTCTATTTTAATATACTATATAATTTATTAATATACTGTATAAGTTTAATATACTATAATTTATTCCTGTGCAGCAAAGCTGAATTTTCAGCATCATTAATCCAGTCTTCAGTGTCTCAGTGTCACATTCTAACATGCTGATTTATAAGCAATGTTGGAAACAGTTGTGCTGCTTAACATTTTATACTTGCGATACTTTCAGGGTTCTTTGATGAATAAAAAGTTAAAAAGAACAGCGTTTATTCAAAATGGAAATTTTGTGTTACAATATACACTACTATTCAAAAGTTTGGGGTCAGTACATTTTTTATTTCTTTTTTATTTTATTTTTTTTAAAGAAATTAATACTTTTATTCAGCAAAGATGTTCTAAATGGATATAAAGTGATAGTAAAACGTCTATTGTTAGAAAAGATTTCTATTTTGAATAAATGCTGTTCTTTTTAACTTTTTATTCATCAAAGAATCAAAGAAAAATGTATCACAGGTTCCAAAAAAAAAAAAAAAAAAAATTATATATATATTAAGCAGCACAATAGTTTCAACACTGATGATAAATCAGCATATTAGAATTATTTCTGAAGGATCACGTGACACTGAAGACTGGAGTAATGTCTGATCACAGAAATAAAAAGCTGCTTCATAGAAATAAATTATATTTTAAAGTATATAAAAATAGGAAACCAATATTAGAAATTGCAATAATATTTCACAATATTACTGTTTTTTTTCTGTATTTTTGATCAAATAAATAATTTCAATAATAAATCAAATCAATCCTTGATGAGAATAAGATACTTCATTAAAAAACATTAAAAATCTTACTGAGGCCAAACTTTTGGGCGGCAGTGTACATATATACAACCTAAAATAATTATTATTTACATTTAAAATACATAATGCTTGTGAGGCCCATTTTGTGTATAAATCTACATGAAAATATGTTATTTTGTTATCAAAGATGGACAGCCTTAATAAGACAGCCTTACCCTGTTTGTGCACCTGCCTTGGTTTTGACTGCAGGAAGTAGCTGATAAGTTTTGGCTCCATTAGTTTGATACTGACATTATTTCCACCATGTCAGCTACTGTGTTCTTTCTTGGCCTATGAAGATAAACAGGTCCATTCTCCTATTTAAACCAAACATTTTAAAGGGACATTCATCTTATCTTGACATTTCAATACAAACACAATTTTTAAGTAAACAAGAATAAAAAGTTATAGTATTAGCTACCATTGGGTTTTATAGTTTCATTTCTCCAAAATGATTCCAAGAGAACCAGGTAACTAAATGGATTAGCAGCACGAATGGAAAATATTAATTATCCTTGCACAATAATTAAGCAATTACATACAGCTTTAGAGCATGTTGAATCAAATATGAAGCACATTTCTTGAATTCTGTTTAAATGTAAATACTCCAAGTGGATTATGTAATGTTTTGGCTTATGGGTTTAAGTTTCCACAGACATTTTTTCTGTATTTTTTCTGTATGGTGCCAAGTATGTTGACATGTGAATATCTGTTTACTCATAGCTCAAATATTATAAATGTGACAAAATGTCTCAAGAGAGATCAAATATGTGACCCTGGACCACAAAACCAGTCATAAGTAGCACTGGTATACTTGTAGCAATAGCCAAAAATACATTGTATGGGTCAAAATGATCAATTTTTCTTTTATGGCAAAAATCATCAGGATATTAAGTAAAGATCATGTTCCATGAAGATATTATGTAAATTTCCTACCATAAATATATCAAAACTTAATTTGTGATTGCATTGCTAAGAACTTCATTTGGACAACTTTAAAGGCGATTTTCTCAGTATTTTGATTTTTTGCACCCTCAGATTCCAGATTTCAAATAGTTGTATCTCAGCCAAATATTGTCCTAACAAACCATACATCAATGGAAAGCTTATTTATTCAGCTTTCAGATGATGTATACATCTCAATTTCAAAAAATTGACCCTTATGACTGGTTTTGTGGTCCAGGGTCACATATAGACATTGCAGTCAGTGGGCAATGACCGATCATTTTGACCTTTGTGCATTCTCTGAAGGAAAAGCCTAGTGTAAGACAATATTTACATAGAAGTAGTCACTGCTGTGATTATTTCCTGGAAGTTTAGCAAGTAAATAAAGACTTGTGGACGTCTACAGTAACTTGAGACCTTTTCATCTTTTCTGTTAGACACACCTCAATGTATGGACCTTCCCACAAAAACCCAAGCACATAATAGTAGTTTCAGTCATGGACAAAAGTGAAGAATGTGCCAGCAGTTTCTCCTCAGAATGATATTTCTAACCTTGTCTACTGCTGTGCTGTTATTGTGTTTGCAGGATGGGTGCATTATTAAAATAAGAACAAGTGGAACGTCTGTTTATCAGTGATGTTTATATTGCAGATTGTTGGCTCATAGCCCTGAATTCAGTCTGCTTGAGGAAAGTGCAAAACAAACCATTGCGTTAGGAATTGCATTGCTCTGCCTAACACTCCAAGCTCTGTTTCCGTATCTGTCGTTTCTGTTTTCACTCAAATGTTAAAATGTTATCTCTGCTGTAATCATATTTATCGTTTTTTTAATCGTTTTTTTTTTTCAGCATGATGGAGCATAATTTTGTATTGGTGTATTAGATTCAATTATGATTTGAAAGTTGACCCTAATGGCTGATGTTTTGCTACATTGATTTCTTTATGACAGATTAACAATGTTGAAGCTCTTGATGCTGGCCGCCATCACAGCGCTCCTCCTGCTGGCAGAAGGGGGAATGTCGGCGAGGACTCGATCCCGCACTAAGAGAGAACTGGCCAGCCCGCTGCACCTCAGGGGGATCCGGGACCCCTATGGCTCCTACTGCCAGAGGAGAGGAGGCTGCTGCCCCGGCCGAAATGACCAGTGCACTGTGCCTTACCTGGACACCATCTGTTACTGCGATCTGTTCTGCAACCGCACCGTGTCCGACTGTTGTCCTGACTTCTGGAACCACTGCCTGGGAATAACTCCTCCATACCCTCCCAGTAAGTTGAATGGCAAAGTAAATTATGAAGAGTCTGAGAGTGCTGGTCGCTCTTTTTCATGTAATTGCATGCACACTGAATAGGGACTAAGACTTTCAAACTTCAAAAAGGATCCACAAAAGCACCGTAAATTTATCATATGACTAGGGCACTATTACAAGTCTTCTGAATCCAAACAACAGCTTCAAATAATTAACAGACCAAGGGCTCTTACTAAAGAGGGCAAATTAGCATTAGAGCGCAATTCCATGGAAGCGCCGATGGGAAGGGAAAATTCTGCGTATGATTAACTGATAATGCACACATTAAAGAACACAGACGTAGCCGGATCATTTAATGACCTGCTTTAAGACATGCATTTTTGGGCGTTAAATAATGGCGCAAATACCAGTAATTTTACGAGCGCAAATGTTAATAAATCACATTGCGTGATTCATTTTAATACTCTCCTCCCATAAATTTTGGGTCTGAAAGGGAAACTCCTACAAATGCATATTCAATGTGGTCAGGCGCAAAAATAACTGTGTCCATGCCTTTTCAGCGCTAATTCTTCACTGCGCGTCTTTAGTAAATCCTGACTGTACTATTTTAATGCCAAAAGACGTTTGCGCTGGCGCAGGCTATTAGTAAATCAAAATTTAAGTCATTGTTCACTGATAATCTAATCCCTGGACTGACCTGAAATATATTTGCTTTTTAATGCTATTTGAATGTAAGAAACAGCATTTATGAGACAGTTTATGTCAGACGTTAATGCAGATTTGAAATATGGTCATTTTTGAGTTGGGCCAGCAGTTTTAAGATTTATTTTTACACTCAAACAGATAGGAGTTAGTCTTGCATGGGCAAAATAGCTGCTGGGATTGCAAATATAGCTGAAAATAGGGAACTTGAGAACCAGATCAATATAATTTGTGAGGAAAACATTCAGACCACTTTTGTGAACTGGATAAATCAATTTTTTTTTGAAAAGATATGACCTTAAAATAACTAATTTTTCTCACATCAGACTTTGCTTGTCCTCTCATGAGCATATCTAGGTCTAATATCAATATTTCTATGCAACGACTTATTTTTCAGTATGTTCCTTAAACAAAGCTATTGTATGACTTCAGAAGACTTCAAATATGGTGCATGAGTCATATAGACTACTTTTCTGATCTTTTTTTTTTTTTTTTTGTCAATTTGGACTCCCAGATGGCAGAAATTTTCAATGAACAATCTCTTTCTTTATGGTTCAGTCCTGTTCTCCTATAGAAACAATCTGTAGTTTTTTCTTAGTCATTTTTGATTAAGATAGAAAGTTAAATCAAATCCATTGGTATGCTTAGGGAACAATTTTGGCCCACAGCCAATGTTTGAAGTCTATGCCGTTAAAAAAGGTTAGTTATTTTCTAGAAACATAATGGAAAACCAAGTCCACATTCTTCCCTGTTAATGTTTTCCTGCCATTCTTGCTTCATGGATCTCACTGTGGTTGTGTAGTGCCACTGAGGTGTAAAATGTTCAGTCGTGGACCTAATAATGAACAGAGAACAGTGGCATTCTCATGAAAAGAGCAGAACAGGGCAGCGGAAGGCAGGGGGCAATGAATGGAGGTCAGCTGAAAGAATGCCTGTAATGTACGAGGAGGGAAGGGGGTGGAAAGGGTGACTGTGGGCAAGGAGGGATCACAACAGGTATGTGCGCAATGTGTGTTTGCTAAAGGAGGGACAATCATGTCTATAGGGCAGGTATGACTTCACGGATCACAGCTCAGCATTACTCAGACCGAGAGTGTTGCTAAATCTCAGTAAATGTTTTCTATGGAAAGCCACTTTCATTTACCGTAAAAATAACATCTGATAGTTCATGCTTCCTATTCTTTCAGGACTTTGGGCAATTGCAACATAACTTTTTGATGTTTAAACTTGAAACTTGCCTATAAAAAATTAATTTAGTTTAATAAAAAATAAACAAAATAAATGCAAGTGAAATTTGAGTACTT
The DNA here is from genome assembly GCA_021397915.2 of Tor tambroides. Lineage (NCBI taxonomy): Eukaryota > Metazoa > Chordata > Actinopteri > Cypriniformes > Cyprinidae > Tor > Tor tambroides. The sequence goes on from JAFVLL020000471.1 coordinate 59,900, forward strand.
AGTGAAGTGTGCACATGGCAACACCAGAAAGGCAAAAAATGAGCAAAAATGATTCTAAAAATTGAACATGCTACAAACACAGACGCAGATTCTTCCATAGTGTCGTTCCTGAACTTTTCCTGAATGTAAAAGGCAACAAACAGTAGAAAATGTCACATGCCACACTTTTGAGAGCCCTTCAAAAAAAAAAAAAAAAAAAAACCTGGACACTGCTACAATGTAATAAATTAATCTTTATTTGTATGTCACTTGAAAAAATTAATTAAGTAAATAAAAAAGATATCTTGACCACAAATTTAGTGTTTGTTCCCATGATTTATTAAATTATGGCAGTGTTTTAATCGATTGTTCACTCATTTTAATTTAATTGTGGCCACATAATAAACACTGCATGCAAGAGAAAAAACTAGATATCATGGCCACAAATTAAGAATATCTTTTAATTTGTCATTAATGGAGAAAGACGCATTTTGGGCCCAGAATATGTAGTTACAACATCTACCAGCAGTGGCCAACTGAATCACACTAACCAGCCAAACAGTGACCCCTTTTTCCAAACAAGTTTTAAACATTCCTCTCCTCCCTTTTTCCAGCATTCGGCTGAGCCAGTGTTGTTATGTAATTCGTTTTGGTGCCACTAATGGTGCAGAAATTACGCACTTTGACATTAAAATGATTTTTATTTACAAGATGTTATGTGTGTTTCTGTTATAGTGTCTTACATAGACATCCTGCATATGCATCCACTCCTCTTTATTTTATTTTTACTGTAGTTTGTACTTAGTATATTAGGAGGAGAGGAAAGATGGCCTGCCCATTTCCAGCCAGGCAATGTGGCAATCTCTGATTAAGCTCGTCAAGGCATGACGACAGCGGAGTCTCTGGGAAAGGAACGGAAAGCCAAGAAAACATTCCACTGCGGGCACTACAGACAAACTTTTAATCCAAGTGTTTAGTATGTGTGTGTGGTTCTTCCTCAAATCTCCTGCAGATTGATTCATAATTGTTGTTGTTTGTTGATTTCAGGTTCTTGTGAAAGGAACGGCCACAGGTTTCACTCAGGAGCAACATACAAAGAGAACTGTAATTTATGGTGAGTTTGAAATCTAGTCAAAACTATATACAAATCCTTCTGTCCTTCTCCAAACAGTATTTCCATAGCACTGACAACACGGCCTTTTCAAGGGCACTGTGGATCTCTCAATCCAAGGCCATTGTCTGGCTACATCAACACACATGTTGGCAGGATTTATCCACAGACTGAGAGAGTCTTGACTGGGCTGCTTCAATGGGCAGGACAGTGGGACCCTTCAGGTCCTGAAAAGATTACACACATTCCTGACTTCCCATACATATGCTTCACCTTCAGCGCCCTTGTGATCCCAACAGTACAAACACACCGCAGGATAATGTACAGCACATATACATCCATAATATTCACCGCATGTCTCTCTCCCTTTACATAAAACCCCTCGCTAATAGGATTAGCTCTCCTCATAGAATCTAATCCGTCGCACCAGCCATGGGCGAAGCACATTCCCTTTCACTGTTTGAGGAGTCAGTGGACACATAAATTTCCTTAGTTAATGACCAACATGTGGAAATATATCATTTTGTATGCTGAAATTCAATATCTGGTGGTATATAGAATATAAATCAGTAAACTAGCTGCTTTGGGTGTAAAATGACCCTTCAGTTTATTGGTGATGGATTATTATATTTTTGTTTTGCATGAAGAGGAAGTTATTCACACTAGCTGACTGAGCTGTGCGCTACATGACCACCTGCTGAGATTTGCTGTGAAAATTGTGGTTAATTGGTGAAAAATTCCACACATCTCTCCAGTTTAAGTCACTCTCAATTCACTTATCAAACTTTAAATTTAAATTTGCTTCAGAAATTTTAATTTGCTTTAAATTTAAACATTCAACTACCCATATATGCTAAATTAAATTCAATTAAATTATAGTCACAATAATGAAAAATAAAGTTACAGTTGTAAGAAATAAAATCATGATTCTGAGATTTTATTTTCCCTTTTTTTGTTGGCTTCCGTACTGTCTTTTCGTCTGGTTTGTATGGTATAATGTCTAGCTTTTTAACTATATATTGCCTTGCTCGTGAGAATCTAGTGATGGTTAGACAAAACAGAAAAGCAAGAATTCCTTACCCCAGTGCCAAAGCTTTTTCACACAGCAGTCTCTGGGATGTCATCTTCAGTGTTGTTTGTTTTTGGTGTGGTGTGTGCATATGGTTGTTACATATTGCATATGTTTGTGACAGAGTGAATTTTACTTGTTTCTGAACACATTTAGACCTAAATATGTGAGCGTGAGAGTCTTGTGAGGAGAAAAGCTATTCTACAAGCTAGAACAAAAACATAATCTCTGTGAATTTAGATATATTTGTCTTGTAAACTTAATCTTGAGTTGATAATCGTACCGTTGCCATGAAAGAATTTTAATGTGAAGATTTTTTCATATTAGCTGCTTTGGCATGTAAAAGTACTCAAAATGCTCATGTTGTATGTTCTGCCTGCAGATGTGTTTTTGTGTGTATGTCTGACTCAGTCTGTTGTCAAATGTGATATGATTTTATCTGTTAGTTAGGCGTGACGGCGCTTTCTGTGATCACACTAATCACGAGATGGGCACCATTGCCATGTTATCTCCCCTCTCTTCAGTTCTCGTTTTATCAGGATCTTTTTTTTTACGTTCTGCATATAGTGATCTGCTTCCTGTGGTGGCAGAGATTGATGAACTACTGGCTGCTGTCCCAGTGGAGTTGTTATTCTCTCTGGTTCACATTCATCTCTGTAATCCTGAGATTTCCTGAGTTCAAGCCTCACTGGACTGGGCCATACGTTTGGCATGTAGCAGCCGCAGACCCACCGGCTCCTGCAGGATCTGCTCCTCAGTCAGTGATGTGATGAGCACTACTGGTGTCTCAATATAACTATATCTTTCTTACGCTTTCTCTTTTATATACACCTGGCTATGATGTCAGAAATTAATCTTTGTGCTAGTGTTATGAGAAGAATGTGAAATCTTCATAATTTGTCAGGTATCCAAATCTTATCCAATTTTACTAGAAAACAAAACACAATACTGATAAAGAAAATGATATTTTGCAGACAGATTTATCAATATAAATCTCTTTTTGCCATTGCATTTCTATAGGCCCTATCAGAGACTCTATATGAGTCCCTGCCGGAGCCCATGCATTCAAACCGCTGTCATCTTTTAGAGATTATTATGAAATGTAAACACAGAGAAAGCACATAATTATGTCTGCTCTGTATCAGAGGGCATGTCAAAGGCTTGTATCAGGATGCTGATTTGCGCATTACAGTGAAGCGTGACAGAATGAGAAACTCAGCTTCCTGCTGACAACAGGTCACTTGACACTTTTGCACTCTAAAGGCCTTTTAGACCAGCGAGCGTGCGCTGGTGTGTGAATTTATGTCTCAATCTGAGCTACGGTGAGAAGGTGAGCACTAGGACTTTGAATGTGTGTCGTCTGACAGAAAGAAGAAGTGACAAGATCTGTTATGTGCAACTGGATTTTTACAGAGAAAAATGTGAGTGCAAATCCCATAGCTACGTTGGTTGCATACTGGTCCAAATACAAAACAACAGCACACAAATTAATAGCAAACCTCTCCTTGCATCATTCATGTGCGTAGTACAATTGAGCTGGACAGGTAAGATGCTGAAGTTTAATTCCCCTCTTTGTGACTCATCCCGCTGCTCTCTAGTAATGTCTCAGCAGTAGTGCACCTCTGCTCTTCCTCTTTTAATCCACGTTCCTCTCAAACGTCAGGCCTGAACCTCCTCCTCAAGCACAGACTGACTAAAAATGGCTATTTCTTCAAGAGCTGCAGCCTTAAAAGGCTCATAGGCCTCTCTCTATTTCTGTTTCTCGCTCTTGCTTGTTTTGTGTCTCATATGTAGAATATGTCTGAAATGCTTCATTGGTTCTCTCTGTCTACATTTTCTTTCTCTGTTTTAAAACACTTATTTAAACACACTATGTTGGTTATTATTCTAAAAGTTAATCTACAATTTACTTCAGTCCTCAGAAACTGCACTGTTAATGAAAGAACAATGAGGGGTTGAAGTCACTTTACTTTCCACAAATACAGTCCCATGACTTGCCTAACATAAAATTAACCATTATTAAATGTTTTAAATCATTTTAAACACACAAAAAATGTTTATTTCCCACACTTAAAATGGTAACCTCTTAAGAGGTCTTGACCTACTCAACTGTAATTAACAGATAAACTCATAGTAAAACGCCAGTGTTTTGCCATAATCTTTTGCATTAAGTGCACACATCAGTTTGGTAAAGATTATTATTTAGATATTAAAAATAGCAGACCTCATATCAGATGACCAAAAAATTATATAATATTTACTTTTTTATCCTAAGGTTGACAAGCAATATTTGTGAAGATCACTTCCTTTCACTGACTACTTTTTATGTATTTGTTCAAGCCTTATTTTGTACTTGTATGGACTTTTAAATTTTCCGGATGTGTTCACTAAGAGTTTTTATTCGTCTCCCGCAGTACATGTGGTCAAAATGGGCGCTGGGAATGTGAGCATCATGCCTGCCTGATAGAGGATGGCATGATCCAGGAAATCAACAGGAGAGGTTATGGGTAAGCATCAGGAATCCCATCTAGCCTGCCATTACTGGTATTAAATATATAAACTAGTGCAGAAATAAAAGTGTATTCCTCTCTTTATCTTTTTACCTGTCCAGTTGGAGGGCCTCAAACTACAGCCAGTTCTGGGGTATGACGCTGGACGAGGGTCTGCGGTATCGTCTGGGCACACAACGCCCCTCACGGACCATTATGAACATGAATGAGATCCAGGTGAGGGTCATCTGCAGCCGATATGTACAGTAACTGGCATGTGAAACAGACAGTTTCTAAGGGATAATGTATAGTCAGATGTTCATTATTACAGGACCCAAGTGTTTACTTGGTCATGTTTTCCACTAAAAATATCTAATCATATAATAATATCTAACTTGATTTAAGTGAATATATCTAAAGTTAGGTTTTCACATAGGTTTGTTTTACTAACTACTGTATACATATGAAATTTTGAGAGGTTTACACTACCGTTCATAAATTTTGGGTTGGTAAGTTTTTCCATTTTGTTTTTAAATAAGTCTCTATAGCTGCATTTATTTGATCAAAAATACAGTAAAAATGATGAAACGTAATTTCATAATGTACAGTAATATTGTGAAATATGATGTGGCACTCAAGAAACATTTCTTCTTCTTATTAATGTTGAATATAGTTGGAAAACATTATACAGGATTCTTTTTGTAACATAATAAATGTCTTTACTGTCATTATTTTTTAATGTGCTCTTTCTGAATAAAAGTATTAATTTATTTTAAAAAAATCTTACTGACCCCAAACTTTTGAACAGTACTAAAATAGTTTAAAATAATAATAATAATTGTAACCAGATATAAAAAATAAACTTAAAGATGTGTTTTCTGAAGTCAAATCGTCTTATTTTATTAAAAAAGGAAACTTGTCTTGTTTTAAGGATACTTTTCACTGGAAAACAAGATAAAAAAATACTGATTAAGAAAACAATTTGCTGTGTTTAATGTCTGTTTATTTCACAGCCGCTTACTGAATAAATAAATGAACATAAAACTTGAGTTGAATGTGAGAATAAAGAGATTATGTGCTAGAGACATGAAGCTTTCCCAGAATGCCACGACTGACCAGTCAGAATCAAATATGTAGATAATCGCTTTATTCATCTCATATTTATGCCCACTGACAGCTCTCTGATTATCCGCTCTCACGCTCTGTGCAATGCAGTATGCCGTTAGAAATCATCAAAGCAAGAATAAAAGGCCGGATTCGGAAATCAGACTGTTGTTTGATCTTTGCTATTCATCAGCTGGTTGCAGTGCAGTGCAGTGAATGCATCCTAGATGTGTCTGTCTAGAGGTGTGCTATTTGATGTGGCTTGCTGAGGCTTTCAGTGTCTCTCTGCAAAAAGCTGCCCATGATCCACACCAACACGTTACATAAGAGCTGATTCCACAACTTGAGAAAGCTGGAAATGATGTGATGCTGTTGATGAGTGCAATTCATTTATAGTCTCCAAAAGTACCCTCGCTAGATAGGAACCCATACCCGTATCTTCCTCCCCTTCCTCTTTTCTCTTTCCTCTCCAACCCGCATCCTCCAACACGTCTCCACCTGAGTTGAGCCTGGGTCGTTTATGAAGCCTCTATCTGCCTAAAACCCACTTGGCATGCACACTAATGAGTGGGCTGAGTGCTGCACACTCTCACACACTCTTTACTTTCTCATTGGAGTATTCTCTTTGCTCAGTGTGAGTGCTCGCTTTCCCTGTTGGGTCAAGTGTTGCTGCGAGCCGTGGCCCTTCAGGGGCCCTTTAATCACCACAATTCACCACTGCAGTGCCGGACGCTTGACAAGCACCTGCATTCCTCAGGATCATATCTGGTAGTTGTCAGGGAGAATCATGATGATATCACAGATTGGAATGTAGGAGGACGACAACCAGCAGCTGTGCATTACCAAAGAGGGAGAGGCAAACAGGAGCCTAAAATATGGGTGTAATATATGACTGAAAGTGGGTGGTGTAACGCAATGTTGAATGTGACCCTGTTAAGGTTAGGTTTAGGGTTATGTGTTCACAACTGGTATTAACATCAGTTTTGGCTAATTATGGGTGTAAACAGTAAATATGGTGAAACGTTAGTTTTTTTTAAAATAAATTCATATTTTTATTCACTAAGGATGCATTTGATAGATTAAAAGTGACAGTAAAGGCATTTATAATGTTACAAAAGATTTCGATTTCAAATAAATGCTGCTATTTTTAACATGCTATTCATCAAAGGATCAAAAAAATAGTTTCCACAAAAATATTAAACACTGCAACTATTTTCAAAATTGATAAGTATTATTTCTTGAGCAGCAAATCAGCATATTAGAATGCTTTCTGAAGAGTCATGTGACACTGAAGACTGGAGTAATGATGCTGAAAATTCAGCTTTGCCATCACAGGAATAAATTCCATTTTTAAATATATTAAAACAGAAACAGTCATTTGAAATTGTAATAATATTTCACAATATTACTGTTTTTTAAATAGCATGTCTAAATGGTAATGTGTCTCAGCTGACCACTTGTGATCAAATCACCTAGAACAGATTAATACCAGGTGTAAAGATAAAGGAGGTTATTTGAATGTTTACTTTTACTTTTTTTTATTATCGATGGAACAGGTAAAAAGTTTTCTAGTGGATTCTCCACTGGAATACTTCTGAAAACCCACAAAATTAAGAAATCACCATTATATAACCACACTAAGGCTTTATAGAGTATTTTGCTCATGCAAACCTTGGACTTTGGAAACCCAGACTGCCTCTCATTCATCCACTGTTTCTGTGAAAAATAATACATATGGAAATGATTGTATTATGCCACCGAAATCACTCATAATCACACCATGGATGCATTTATGGAAATCTTTATTCTGTGTTATTCATGTCTTCAATGCCAAACACCACCATTAAGCCATAAAAGTCACTTCCTTTGAAAAAAAAAAAAATATCAATCTTGTTTTATGTTCTGCAGATGAATATGAATGGAAACAATCATCTGCCAAGTTACTTTAACGCAGCAGACAAATGGCCAGGGAAAATCCATGAGCCCTTGGACCAGGGGAACTGCAATGCATCCTGGGCTTTCTCAACTGCAGGTGAGTCAGAAAAGACACGACACAGACCGCAGCAGAGGAACACTGCAGAATACAGTACTGTGTGTATGTTACATAATGCAGTTCCTCTGTCCTGTCTCTCAAATGTGAACCCTGTGACTCACTTCTAGCTGTTGCATCAGACCGGATCTCTATTCAGTCAATGGGTCACATGACCCCTCAGCTCTCACCTCAGAATCTGATTTCCTGTGACACACGTCATCAGGGCGGCTGCTCCGGTGGGCGTATTGATGGGGCCTGGTGGTTCCTAAGAAGAAGAGGGTAATTCACTTATGTTTTACACACAACATCAAAGATGTGAAGATCTTAAAATCTGACAAAAATACAGTTATTTTGATTTAAATATCTTTTGTCTTTTTCTCTCAGGGTCGTGACAGAGGAGTGTTACCCTTTCTCTCCACCCCAGCAAACTCCTGCTGAAGTGGCTCGCTGTATGATGCAAAGTCGAGCGGTGGGCCGGGGAAAGAGGCAGGCCACAGCACACTGTCCCAACAGCCACAGCTACCACAATGATATCTACCAGTCAACCCCACCATACAGAATGTCCTCTAATGTAAGTCAGCTGACCCCTCGAATCAAGCAGAAAATCAGTTTATTTTGACAAAAAGTCTTATTACCTTACATCATACTCTTTCTCAAGTAACTTTATCTCGTTTAAAGGATGTTTTAGTGGAAAACAAGTTTAGTGTATAATCAGGTGTCCGTATGTTTTGACACGTTAGAATTACATTCTCTGTAAAACATGCACACCTCTGCCCGTATAATACCAATGGTTAAAACATCAGTGATTTACAGTTTTTTTTCCTCACACCCTGCATCTGTATGCTTTTCTGTGTTCAATTTCTTCATCAATCAAAACCCTTCAACTCAGTGCCAAAGGGAGGAATAACTCACAACTGTCTGGAGAGGCATTACATTAGTAGTCATGTCATGGCTAAACGTATTTTCTCCCTGAGCCATATCTTACCACCCGTTTGTCTAGTTTAATGCATAGTCTAGGTCATATACATGTCTCTAGGCGTGTTTTAGATCGTATATTGTTCACAGATGTGAAAACGGAATGTGATGGACAGTTAAACAGTTCAGTGTAGTAATACTGTATATGAAGAGTTCCAATGCAAAGCCTCTAAAAGCCATCTTGGTCAAAAATGAGATAGTGATACTACGTGAATGCTCTCCACACAATATATGTTCATCAAGTACTTTCACTTCAAATGTGCTAAATCCCAGCCTCAACCCATTCAGAAATACCAGTACTTACATAGAAACCTATACATAGTAGCCAGAAAGAAATACTAAATTTAGACAAAACATCAGACGTACTTGGAGGCTTTTGGATCTGAACTCTTCATATGGAAGCGTGACTGTTTATTATGTGTACAAAAATGTTTTTACCCATGCAACTTAAGCCTGCTCATATTGTATGTAAAACATTCATTTCATATCATTATTTCAGTAATTTCATTATAAATGCATATATTTTTTGTGGTGCAATATATATGCAGAATTTTTAGTGTAAAAATAGCGTTAGGTTGAAATATGCTGTTCATTCTCACTAACTGAACTCACTTGACATGTTGCTTTTCCACTCACAGGAGAAAGAGATTATGAAGGAGATTATGGATAATGGCCCTGTGCAAGGTATGGATTTCTCCTGTGTGTGTGTGTGTTTGCACAATACTGTAAGCCAGAGGATAAGAATAGTAAAAAGTACATGCCTGATGACTGTTAATGCAGTCAGCAACGATCCATCTATGTCATATTAGTCACCATGGATGCTGTAGACGCCCACACGGCATTTAGTTTGGACAAAAAGCCTAAACTCATCATATATGCCGTGAATTCCTGAGAAAAGTCCCCTGCAGTAATATGATGTGTGAGGATGTGTTGTACAGAGCAGCTCCGTGATCCTGTGCCAGTGTTCTGTTGTATTGTTCCAGACGGGGAACACTGGATTTACGCCAGATTTCGCTTCTAATCTTTGCAAAAATTCTGCCTAACCTCTGGTTTATATTGAGAAACAGGAGATGAAAAGATAGTCTTCATGTGCAGGAGTGTGTTTGTTCATAAGGCTCTGTTTACTCCTTAGGATGTCCTAGTAATGTCTGGAAAAACCCAAAGTGTGTGAGAGGGTGCAGGTAATTCCTATGATGCAGTGTTTTTCAGAACCCAACTGATTTTACTTCACATGCCACCATGGCTATCCTCAGGAGGGCTGCTGCGGGTACCCACCCACAAGTTTTATCCTGTGAATTAAAGCAATGGGCCTTTATGCCATGTGGCTTTAAGTTTATTTGAACTGCGATACAATTAGTAGCGGTCACTTTGATCTCACTTTGATCTGCAGGGGAACGAGATGTTTGGGTGAGCTTGTGGGATATTACGTAATTTGGCTTTTAAAGCAGCCATAGTATTTCCTGTAGTATGACTGTGAGCAGAGCTGGGTAGATTATAGATTACAAATCGTAACGGATTACGTTACTGATTCTAAATTACATAAAAATTGTAGTCAGTAATATAATCCATTACATTACATATTTTAGGTAATATAATCAGATTACTTTTTGATTACTTTTGACCTAACTCGTTAATCACATTGATTTAAACAGGATAATCTTGTACTATGATGTAAAATTACAGTGAGAAAATATATTTCTTTCATTGTAATTAACAACATGAAGTGCATTAATCATTATATTACATCAAGGTTTCCCAAACTGGTGTTTGTAAAGGAACTGCAGGGGGTTTATGAGTGTAATGAAAGGCTAACAAGTAATTAAATCATAAAAATGTAAAATTAAAATAAATCATACACTTACTAAAAAAGATAAAGTATTTTATGTTTACCTGCACGCCATATGACAATTAACCAATGTCAGAGAACCGTGAACATGCAAATGTGATATTTTAATAAGTATTTTAAAATCTCAGGGGTACTTAAAGGGGTCACTGATTATGATTTCAGTTTTTTAACTTTAGTGTGTAATGTTGCTGTTTGAGCATAAAAACATCTTACAATGTTACAAAGTTACAAAGCTAAAAAGTTCAATGCAAAGGGAGATATTGTCTTTTACAGAATTGCTGATTGACCACCCCTTTAAAGTAAATATATTAGGTGAAAGAGGTTCAGATGACATAAAGTTTGAGAATGTCTGCAAATAAGAAATAACGAGAATGTGTGCATTTTAATGAATTTGAAAGACAAAAACCTTTCAATAATACATAACCTACTGAGTGATAATTCAAATAAAAATTAATGTTTATCAGTAGTTAATGCAATGTTGAAACACTTCTTAAACCTGAAATGACTTTTGTAAATCAGTGGTCAAATCCTCTGTCGCCACCTGAATAATGACTGATCTCTGTGTGAATGTCCACAAAACTGGACTTTGAGTGTATATAAGCGGTAGACTATTTTAGAAAGGAACATTTAAAAGATTTAAAAAAAAGAGGAATTAGAGAGAATCAATAAATGATGAATCATTTATTTATATTGTGTAAATAATATGTAATCCATAAAAAAGTAGCTGTAGTCTGAGTATTTTTAAATGTAACTTACTCTAATTACAAGTACTTAATTTTTGGAATCTGATTACGTAATCCAGATTAAATGTAATCAGTTACTACTCAGCTCTGACTGTGAGTGATAAGAATGAAAGATCAGCTTTTGATTCAATGATGTCTGAAGGTCAAAGGTCAATTTGATTAAGCAATGGAGATCAACCATTTTTGGACATAAATTCAAGGCTTCTATTCATTACAGTAATATTGTAGTTTCTATTCTTGGTGTGCTTAAAGATAATGGATGTGTGTTATGTTTGTTTTTCCCTTTTTAGCCATCATGGAGGTCCATGAGGATTTCTTTGTGTATAAGAGTGGAATTTACCGACATACAGATGTCAATTACCACAAACCGTCACAGCATCGCAAACATGCAACGCACTCCGTCAGGATAACAGGGTAAGCTCTAGCATTGCATAACCTTTCGTTTCTAATGGTGGAAGCATGAGGAATGAGTATTTGGCAGTGTTTCAGAAAAAAGTTCTTAGACAACAAAAGGTTTCTTTTTTCTTCTTTTTGTTTACCATTTGTCATCTGATAGATAGATAGATAGATAGATAGATAGATAGATAGATTGATTTTCGGTTTCACTTTATTTTAAGGTGTCTTTGTTACAGTGTAATTATACATTTAAATGATGAGTAATATTAAGTAAGTACATGTACTTACTATATGGTTAGGGTTAGGATTTGGCTTAGGGTTACTTGCATGTAATTATGCATAATTTATTGTTATTATAATAGTAAGTACATGTAACATATGTAACAAGGACACCTTAAAGTGTTACCATTTTTTCTTAGCCCATTTTTCTTAATTTATCTCACTAAATATACTAAATGAGATTAAATAATTTACTAAATGGGTAAGAAAAATACATTTCACAAAGAAAAACTGTATGATAATATATTATATAAAAATAGGTCAAAATACTTAAGTTTTTTTTTTTCAAAAAAGATATGATTTTCTTCTGCTCTGGAGTATGTTATTTGAAATGTAATACAGACAAAGAATTTTACTGATTTAGGTCTTTCCCATTTAAGTAGACAGAAGCTGTGTTTGTGTGACTGGGGGCATCACCTTGATGGCTCTGAAGTGAACTAACTTGCCTTGAGGGGTCTTGATAATATTTAAGACAAACTCTATCATCTATTCACTTTACTTTATTGTTAAAAAAATGTTGTTATAATGAGGGGAAAATATATAACTCTGACATTTTATTTTATATCTTCTGAAACAGTCCCTCCAAAAACAAAGCAATTTTTTTTTTAAACAAGTGTGCCTCTGAGATTCTTGCTGTGCATAAATGTGGTTCTTGAGCTGCACAGAAGCACTATAGTCTTTCACAGACAGTGATTGTTTAGTTAGTCATTGAGAGGCATGGTCGGGTCAGGCCATGTTCCCCAGGTATGTCTCCGGTAACCTCGCCTGACCTGACGCTGGTGTCTGTGAGTGTGACATGCTTCAGCGGTGACGGTGATATGGAGCGCGAATCTGTCTGAACCCCGGCTTTTCTCCTGGCCTCCTGTCACTCGCTGACGCTGCGGTTCTCGCGCTGCTCTAGACGTTCAGAGGACGCTGTATAGCCCTATGAAGTTGGCATACGGGGGGCAGCGGCAGTGTTTTTACTGGGAAAATCCTACCGTGGTGCATTCGGCTAAGCCCAGGGCCTGGGAAAGTTTGTGGAAAGCTCATTGATGTCCAGTGTAATGGAAATGGCATTGTTCAGTGCAGACAGAGAGGCCTAAACCCAGTGCAGGTCAGGGGCTGGTTGGATGCGGTGGTATGTCTGTCATTGTCCAAAGCCAAGGACAGAAAACATGGTGAGATAAGAGCGTAGCAGAACTCTGAGCCGCACAGCCACCGGTTTTGACCCTCCAACCCTCCCGTGTATTTTATATGGAAGCACATTGCTTTTTTAGGTGATTTTGTTTGTTATTTTTCTGAGTGTACTGAATACCAACTTCCCCCCCTGTGGGGATGGAAGGCAGATAAGTATTATTTGGGAACAGAATGATATGTTCCCAAGTCTGATGGAAAACTTCCCTTAGAATAGACGTGGACTAAACTATATTTATTCCAGACATATACAAATAAATATCCCCTTGACATGTAGTGATTGACAAGCTTAATGTTCTGAACTCAGATAAAAAGACATGGGAAGGTCAATGGCTTACTTTCAAAGAACTAGATGGGTGGAGAAGCATAAGAAAGTTCTTGGCATGGTTAAGGCTCAACCCATCAGATTGTTGTTGACTTGAGGAGATGTAAGGGGGGGGGGGTGCGGCTTCCTGATGCTCACGTCCTTCCTCTGAGAAACAGACACAGCACCATTTGCAGGATTTGTTTTGGTAGTCAAAGGTTTTTCCAATTATTTTTTCTCAGATTTGTTGTTAGTTTTGAGTTGAAAGCTCTCAGGTGTAAATATTCCTCAAAATTGTTCTATTTTTCCAATAACAACATCCTTCATTTTAATGAATTATATTTTTCTTACTCCATTTTTTCTTAATTTAACTTGGCATAAATAAAATTTTTCCAAAAATGTTCAAAACCATTTTCAAAAAATAATACATAAATAAACAAAGCTTATTATATTATAAAAAAAGACCAAAATATTAAATTAGACTTTTTTACTGAAAGCTCTCAAGTGTGAATATTTCTTACTGTTTAATGAATATTTTTGCCTTGTCTTCAAGTAAAATATAAAGATATATTATATTTCTTAATTTAACTCAGCATAAATCTAAAATTTGGAAAAAAAAAAAATCATAATTATTTTCAATAATTAAAGTTTATATTATATTTTTCTAATTTAACTAAGCATAAATCTAAATTATCACAAAAATTCAAAACTATTTTAAATAAACAAACAAAGATTATATTATATTATTTTGTTTTTTAAAAAATGTCCTGCATCTGTACCCAGCTTGAGTTGGATGTGCACACCTTTTCTTTTCCATTCTTTTAATTTTTTTCCATAAAATCTGATCAGTGATGGCACTGATTTTAGAGCCTATTCTTAGAGAGCTGATTTGAGTACTAATGTCTAGTGAATGCACAGTAGCATATTGATTTTTGTTGCACTTTTCCAGATGGGGAGAGGAAAGAGATTACGACGGCAGAACACACAAATACTGGGTGAGAAATTACATCCATCTGATATGCTACAAGGTTTTTCTATTCAACAGAAGCTTTTACACAACTTTACACATTTTAAACAACCTCTCCTTCACTCCACAGATTGCAGCCAACTCATGGGGGAAGAACTGGGGCGAGGATGGTCACTTCCGAATCGCTCGTGGTGTAAATGAGTGCGAGATCGAGTCGTTTGTGATCGGCGTGTGGGGCAGAGTCACCATGGAAGACATGCACAACCATCACCACCATCATGGACGTCGCAAGTAGAGATCTGCAGCGAACGTCTCACTGTATGATTTACACCACAAAGTCAATCAGGTCTTTTACAGGTTTGCTAAGAGTCTGATTTCCACCAAACCCCAGTGCCTTCTGAATATCTCTTCATGCCATATGCATAAAAAGTGGTGTCCACTGCCCCCCTCTGTCCAAATACACATCTCCACTGGAGTTTTGCTTTGGAGGACTGTAAAACTCCAGTTTGTGTATAATATCATCTTATTGGTGGAAACCGGCTTGTTACACTCCCTGACTGGACCTCAAATAACAGCCACAGCCACAGGACTCAGATGCACTCAGGACTCAGTACTCCAAAGACACACTTCACAGGCACACATGTGCTCGGCATCACAATGTAACTGTCTCAAATATTTAATGTAGTGATATATTAGGATGTGTCTTTTGTTTTGTGTTTTTTCCTACGTTTGGGAATCATTACACACCAAGGCCGACAGTCAGACAGCACTCCATACGTTCTGCTAAAAGGATAGAGGGATGGAGGAACACCAGGATGGCAGAAGAAGAAGGTTTTAGGACCAATAATTTATTCCAAAAATAGCCTAGATTAGATTTATGACAGTTCTCTACATTCCATTGAGGTTAAGGTTGTTTAAAATTGCTTTAAAGCAATTTAACCCACTCCAGTCTTGGTTTCAAAGTCTGATTATGTTAGGTTGGCTGTTAAATAAAGTTAAAGGAAGACGGGCCACTTTTTTCACAATTCAAAACAACTGTTATTTGCTCTCATTTTAGAATATAACAGGAAGCAAACCAAAATAAATGTTTTTTTTTCGTGCTATGAGATCAAAAAGTGGACATAAGTTAAATGACCCTTTAAAATCCATAAGAACTTAAAGGCTGGAAGTAGTTTGGTCAACCTGGAGCTTAAAGAGGGGTCTTAAGGGCAAATATACAAAGGCAAAGACAACTGTTTATCATCAGGACCTTTGGTTGAAACTGTTATAGTGTTGTTGGCTATATTGTGCTGGAAAATATATATAAATAAATACCACAGATTTAGTGTAAGAACAAAATCTGCTCCAGTCTTAAGCTATTGTACTGTGTTAACTAATAAGATTGTACACAAACATTGACATAAACCTTATTTTTTTTGTTCTTGTGTCTGTTCTGTTGAACTATTTAATTACTACCATTAGTATTAAAAAATCTTTGTTATTCATTTACATAAAAAACAAACAATGTTAAATATGAGATTTTAGAAGTGTAAAGAAGCTAATACCACAGGGGCGAAAGTGCACAAGGGTTTGAGTTCAGTGCTGAATTACTGAACTGATATTCTTTCTAAATAAATCAGGCAAAACTGCAATATTACAAGACATCATAGAGCATGTTTGCTTCTCAAATATCCATCTACACATATATGGAGATTAGTGTGCGTTAATAAGCGTGAGACAGCTATTGCTGCTAGGGCATAAAACATCGCGGGCTATATTATCGTGCATGCGCCAGAGCTTCGAGCAATCCCATCTGCTGACTTTGATAATGATTATGTCGTTATTATGGTGACATGACTAATTCAAAACAGGCATTTGATTCAGCAATACGTACTTACAGACAGGAAGACAGGGGGTCTTTCAGTATAAATTCAGCAACAGATGCTATATTCTGCCCACCGGTCCATTAGCATTTGGTGAAATGTGTTCTCTATTAGTCATGCAAGAAGTTTCTATTAAGATAAAGCAGTTATATGCAGCCAGATGAGTCTAGCATATGGGCTCATGCCATGAATATTCAGTGTTTTAATATTGCTAGATTATACATTATGGTTCATGCCATACACTGATTTGAGCCCAAGCTGGATCGTTCTCATTTCTTCAGTTCTGTCTTCCAGTTCTGTAATTATGAATTTACACTGTGTTATTTAAGAACAATGTCTGTTTGTGAATCGCTGGTTACTACTGTGCAATGTTACCATGTTGTTCCTCGTATTGTCTGTACGCAAAGCAAACCACTGTAGTGTTCACCTGTGTGACGCAATAAAGGTCCTTCAGCCCACTTGAGTATACGCCAAGCGGCAACCTCTGCTCTTTCTCGTGAAACCAACACGAAAGTGACTAAAACTGCAATTCATCGACTGGCTAGAGGCTGGCTCCAAAAGGGAGTCAGTCCCATAGACCTCCCATGTTAAAATGCCCAAATTTACAGAAGAAAAATATATGTTTACAGCCCGGTACAAAAAGTGGGTTTGGTCTGTATAGGTAATTTTGCCCTTCATGACAACTGTGAGGGGGTGAATTTTTTTTTATAACTCATCCGTTTAAATTATATTAAGCCTTAAAGTTCTGCATAATTAAGGGCGTGGCCACTTGAGTGACAAGTGGATTGCCGCTCTGCTCCACAAAAGGCAAAAGACCATACTTTTCTAGAGTGTGAAACTTAGAAAAATGGCTTTAAAGATTTTTATTTGTCCAGAAAATTAATTATAGGCAGGACACTGGAAATCTGGCAATTAGTTGTTTTAATGAAAATAATTTCAATCTTGATTTTTACCTCTATTTTGACGTTATTGTACTCTGCCTTTGCACTGTCTGCAAAAAGTGAGATGTCACGCCAAGGCAAAAGGCAGTAACTTCCACATTATATACAATATTTGGGTGCTGATCACAATTTACAGAATAATTATAGTAACATCTGTATAAAATCTAGTGATCGCTATCTCTATAACATACAGTAATGTGATTTTTTTTTAATGCTCAGAATGATTGTGAATTAAACATCTCCGATTAAGTTCAACATCAATGGATTTTATAGAGTTACAAGAAAAGGTAGGAAAAGGATTTAATTGACCGTTCGCAAAACCCGCCCACCCTTAGTTACTGTTGCCATGACCGACAAACAATGCCGCTCTCACACTACACGCATGTTCTCACGCA
>JAFVLL020000472.1:0-23361 GCA_021397915.2 Tor tambroides
CACCCACAACATCAACCTAACAAATAAACTCAAAATCCTAACAACAGCATAAAAAAAAGAGTTACAAACTCAGAACGCTATAGAAACCACCTAGTAATGCATTATTAACCAACCCGAACATCCTAGCAACCATATAGCCGTGTTTTAACAAGTACGCATAACAACCTAGTATTAAAACCCACTGACACCAAGGACGATTACTATAAAATTAAAAAGTTTTAAGAATTATTCTAATTCTTTATGAATAGAATTGCTCACATTCTGTGCAAATAAGTCCACAGTCAGCACAACTATACTATATTTATAGTTATGATTCTTGTTGTTAACGGGCTTATTTATTTATTTATTTATATAAAGATATAAATAAAAATCTAGATTCAACAGTGTAACTGATCAATATATGTTGTGCTAAATTACAAAGGAGGTTCCTAGGGAATATGAAGCCGGTTTCTCATCTTATGAATGTGCTTGCCAGTTGCTCCTTTCCGTCATGTTTATGAACTACTGATGCCCTGAGGCATTTATTCATGTAATTAGGTTTTAAATTACTCTCCCCACACACAGACGGAAGAAGTTTCTCTGCTGCACAAATTTCACAAATGCTGGTTGACGTCCCTGTGTTTGACAGGTTACCAGGTGAAATGAGTCCAAAAAAGCCTGCTGTCTGGTAGTACGGCACAACTGCACACATATAGGCATGAAACTAAATTAATATTTCATCACTTATCAACACTTTTCCTGTGTCTGAGAATCATCCCCTCCCCCTTCCACCGCCCTGTTCTTCACACCATCTTAAAATAGTTCGATCCTGCTGATGCCGTGGGATCTGACAGTATTTTTTTTCTCCTTGAAAAAGCATCTCTGCATTGGCTCAGGTTGCCAGATCTGCTCTGTGGAGACCAGCAGTGGATTATTTAGCATTCATCCTCCTTCCTGGAGAGAGATAAGATGGCGGGACCTACTAGAAATGCGCAGTTAAGGTAACTGACTTTGTCTGTGCCACTGTGAAATTAAAATAAAACCTGTTTACTTTCTAAATATACATTATTTTCTTATTGTGCACATGCACACACAATGCCCAAAAATGCTGCATAAGTCAGATGCTCACTAGATTTTGAGGCAGAGCCTGCGAAAGCTCAGTTTTAGAACCTCATAGAAACATAACTGGCGTCTTTTTCTCACGAGAATAATCTGTGAAGCAGAAGACATCAGAAAAAGTCTATTGCTCTTCATTTAATCTTATTTCTCTCTAGGAGAAACAACTGAGATGTTGAAGAGGTCTGCTTTGTGATATTTGTCCTCTTGGGTTGGGACCCAGGTGTGACTCAAGGCCTCTCACCTCTCACTTTGACAGTGATTAAGAGGAGAGAAAGCGACATTCAGAGAAAGACGGGAGAGGGAGACAGACAGAGAGCGAAAGAGCAGGAGCCAAATCCGCTTAAGCACACACCGAGAAGGGCCAACACGTCCCCAGGGACCGACTCTCCTATTCAGAGCTGACCCTCAGCAGATGGGATCTGTGCATGTATGTGCATGACAGGCTAAGATTTTAATGAATGCTACAGCTCTCTCTCTCACACATGCAGCCTTTGATTAAAATGTTATTTAGATGAGACCAGGGAAAAAAAAATGTAAAGAGATGAAAAGGCAGGGGACTGAATCGAAATGAAAAAAATCGCTCGAGAAATAATGATGGTGTGATTGCGCATTCCTTGCATTCGTCTTGCATAGCATCTAGGATAGATGTTTTGCTTTACATTTTACATCCGTCTCAGTTGATGGTCACACAGCTGAAGTCATCAGTTTTGTTTTGCCAAGACCTAGTGAACTATTCAGCATTTCAAGGCATCATGGGCACACTTTACACACAAAGGCTGTCCAACAAGGACACTCTAAAGCCCACAAATGAAGTTCCAAACATAGGTTCAGGAGGAGCCTATTCATTCAGTCCTGTCAATCATCATTATTGTGTATATAAACAGCAGCCACTGAGCCGGCCCAGCGACAATTGTTCTGGCATTCCTCCACCTCCCCATCTCCTCCACTTCTTTGACTTTTTATATAATACTGTTGGGGGGGGGGGGGGGGGTTAACTCTGAGCTCAAGCCGAACCTCAGGATTGAGTATCCTTCGAGGACAGCAAGCCAAGTTCATTTACAATTAAGATTGAATGGGCGGGTGAACTTGCGAACTTTTATAAGACAAAAGTATAATTTCACAAGTTTGTACTTAAGTATAATCAGACTTAACAAGTAGTATGATTATATGGTATGCTATAGGAAGTGAGGGCTCCGAGCTCAGAATTTAGCCCAAACCCAGAGAACTCCACCACATCCCAAACTAGGATAGGAAGACTTAGGAGTGAGGAGTCGAGGTGGAGGAGGGATGCCAGAAAACTGTAGTGGCAGAGAGCTTATGCCGAGTTCACACTGCACGATTTTAAACCCGATTTTCACTTGGCGACAGGTTTTGCCAAATAACTGACAAATGCCCGAAGTCGGAGGCAAATCGGTGCTCGTTCACGCGAGTGACAATCCCGCAGTGTGAATTATCAAAGACGCGATCTGAAAGAATGAAATATTTGGCATGCTAAATATCTGGACCTGTTGGCGATTCAGAATCCTGCTGTGTGAAATGAGCTCTGACTGAAAAATACATCAGCGATAACCTACAGCCAATGAGAGAGCAAGATACAGGGCAGTTCGGGGAGGAGTTATATGAAACATAGTTTGTGGACTAGACAGAGTTGATTTAGAAATAACCCCCCTTCCCCCATATCTGAACTTCGTGTGGTGCATTCGCACGGGATAAGCAAAGCCTGTGATTTTACTTGAATTTACTGACTTATCTCCTGTTGTTGTTATAGCTGTATTATATATCATAAACAGAAGAATGTTCCTTACCACATGCTATACAAGTCATCCATCTCCATCTAATGATTCTTTTTGTTTTCACTCTTCTGATGGTTTTCAGCTTTCTCTTTCTGCAAGTGAAGTTATTAATGTAATTTCGGGAGGAGTACGCCCATCTTATCTTACCATTAATATCTGAGTATAAAAACAGCCTCTTACCACTTCCGTTGTTAGTTCTTTCGGCATCCCTCCACCTCCCCATCTCCTCCTTTATGCAAATTTATTTAATTTATCCTTCTGTCTATAGGGGGGCTATCGGAGCTCGAGTAGAATAGTCTCTCTGAGCCCTCCATTGCAGACATCAAGCCAAATCCGTTTACCACTTATGCTAAGATTATATGGGCACACAAACTCGTGAAACTGTATAGTTGTATGGTGTGTGGAGATATGACCCAGCACCCTAAATAATACCAAAACACTACAATGCAGCCTCCATTCTTCACGAAATATGTATAAAAAGGCACACAGGAAACAAAAACCATGAAAAAAAAACAACAAAAAAACAAAAACAAAAAATGATATATGATCCCAAAATCCTGGCCAAATCACAGAGATGCTGATTCGCATGGGACTAATATTATCACAGGACCTCAGTGTTCGGCGAAATATGGTAGGTCATTTGCGGGGGAAATTTTACTTTACAAATTACAGACATGGTCAATTCGCATGAGATTTAAATCACAGAGAACCTCAACAATTATTACAAATGACTAGAGGTCACCAGGTAATACTAATCCCAAGCGAATAGGGCTTTGTTAATAAAATATCATTTAGAGCAGGGGTGCCTAATTCTGTTCTTGGAGATCTACCTTCCTGCAGAGACCGGGCACTCCTGATTTAGAGGTTTAAATGTGTCCTTCTAAGTATCTCAGTGTCTACTTGGCTTTATTGTTCTACAATAGGGGTGTCCACGCCTATTCTTAAGGGGCAATTATACTGCAGAGTTTGGCTTCAATCCTAAATAAACACACCTGAACTTCTTCAGAATTACTAAACTTCCATGCAAGTGTGTTGGGGGTGAATGGAGCTCAACTCTGCAGGAAATTGTCCCTCCAGGAGCAGGTTTGGTCACCCTTGTTCTATATGGAGACTGGAACAACCATGCCAATGATTTTTGAAATGTAAAACTCTGATTGGGGAGACAGAAACTACACAATGTTTTGTCAAATTTGACCCTGTAGAGCAGGGGTGTCAAACTCAGTTCTTAGAGGGCCGCAGCCCTGCAGAGTTTTGTTCCAACCCTGCTCCAACACACAAACCATCTAGTTTTCAAATAAGCCCGAAGGACTTGATTAGCTGGATCAGGTGTGATTAATTAGGGTTGCATCTAAACTCTGCAGGGCTCCGGCCCTCCAGGAACCGAGTTTGACACCCCTGTTGTAGAGTTTAGCTCCAACCCCAATCTAAGGCTTTGTAATCAAGCCAATCAAGGTCTTCAGAGTTACAAGAAATGTACACATAGGTGAGTTTGAGCTAAACTCTGCAGGACACTGGTCCCCAGGGATAGATTCGAGGAACTCTAAACTACAGAGTTCATTCAGCCCTGACATTTAACCATTACGCTGCCGCTACACTACATGTTTTGCAAAACCTGACCCACTTCTTGGATTCATTACCCCAGACTGTGTGGCAAATACTCCTACCAAACCTCACAAGTTCTCACTAACAGCAGCTGCTGTGAACACACACTCTGGTCCATGTGGAGATCTATTTATATAGATATCTATCAGCAGAGCTGTTGAGAGTGTCTTACAGCATCGGGTCTGATGATGAAACCAGGCAATAAAACGAAAGATTGGGAGCTGTTCTGAACTACTGCACAAGAGGAGAGCAAATAATGTCTACTCTAAGAAACAATGCTTAAGACAGACATCTTCAAGCATCAGTATGAAATTGGGTCTATGACACATCACTGTCACACATTAGGCTCTGTGTTCTCAAATACTGAGTATGAGTCAAACGTCAATCTCCATTTGACAGCCACCGCCCTTCGTTTCATGTTCTCTTTCCTGTTCAACTCCTCTTCCCTTTCAATTTCCCCTTCATCTTTCCTCTTTGTTTTGTGATTCACATTGCATTTCTCCTTTCACTTAATTTCCTTTCTGGCTTCTCTTCACTGTCTTCTTCCTTTCTGGTTCGCCTCTCCCCGTTCCTCTTCCTCAATGGTTTGCTTTCCACTTCCTCTCTGGTCCCCCCTCTCCATCTTTCCATTCCACTTCTTCTTCCCATTCTCGTTCATCTTTCTATTGTGTTTTATCTTCACCTTCCATTTGTTCTTTTTTGTTCCCATTCCCTTTCCCATTTTGCTTCTCCTTTCTTTCACATTCCTGCCCCTTTCTCTGATTCCCCTTCACTTTTACCATTCCACTTCTTCCTGTTCCCATTCTTGTTTGTCTTTTTGTTTTCTCTTCACCTTCCCTTTTCCTTTCCAATTTCGGTCCTCCTTCCTTTCCCCTTTCCCTCCATTTCTGGTTCCCCTTCTATTGCACAATTCCAATTCTTGTTCATCTTTTCAATTACGATTCTTTCCATTCCAATCGTTCTATTCTGTTTTCTCTTCAACTTTCTTTCTTTCTTTCTTTCTTTCTTTCTTTCTTTCTTTCTTTATTATCAGTTACCCCATTAAATTTAGGCTGGGATGAGTCTCAGAACAAGCTAAATACTGATCTCACTTTCATTTTTTTTCACTTCCTCTCCATGCTCTTGTGCAGAACTGAGAACACATGAGTGATGGAGGTGCGAACAACTGATCAGCAGATATTACAAACAGAGCAAGTGCTAATTAAACCAAAGGCAGTTTGTCTGGAACCTCTGAGTAATTCTGCTATTACTCACAAAACGAGTGCTTACACAAGCTATAACCTCAGTGACATCTGCAAGTCAGATGAAGACGCATTTCTGATCTACAGTTTGTTGGTTTTTCCATGTGGAAGAGAATATGGAGACGTTTCTAATAGATTTTGCTCTTGATCTAAACATGTCGGTCCAAAGGATGTGTCTTTTATAAAAATATAAGTAGCCTTATATTAATTTCTGTATCTGTCAGATGTTTTATTAAGAAAAAAAAGATTGAATATACCTTTGTTTGAACATTATAAAATATAAAACACACTCTGAGCACAGTTTAAGACATTAGAGGTGTACAGTGGGAACAAGTGACAGTGCTTGTCCTTCAGTATTCATCTGCTCCGCTTCTTTCTAAAAAGCATGATCCTTCATCTGTCTGCAGTCTCTCCAAGCTGTGCTTTTCATCACGTTTAACAAACCATGTCCTCATTGGTGCTGTCAGCACCCCGCCCCCAACACACACTCACACCAGCTCACCACGTCTACAGGGACTACAGATAATAAAGGTGTGCCTTCATATGTGCAAAACGTGTTTTTCTTTCATCTCTGTTATATTATTGAAGTATTAAATAACCAGTTTACTTGGTTATGTAAAAGCCATTTAATATGTGTGCAGACTGTGGTACTACTGCATTAGTTTAGCAGTCAAAACCACTGGAAATCCAACAAAAATACACATCACATGACTTTAGATAAGCCAATCAATGGACAGAGTCTGTGTTATATCAGAATCAAGGTTTTGAGGTTTGAGTACGTCTACTGAAGAAGTCTATATGCTAGTGTTGCTTTTGCAGATGCACACATTCCACATTTACAGTCTGTCTCACAAATCACGACGACAATACGCCCCGTCCATCAGTTTCAATAGGAAATATGATAACACAGCACTCGTCAGACATTTAATGGGGTCTTTAAATGTAATGCTGAAAACAAATGAATTATGTGTATGTTAAATTTAAATGATTAACACGTGGATGGTGGATGAGCACGATCATGGGAAGGTGAATAAAATAACCCTGTGTGTACGAGTAATTAATTTACAGCTAATACTTCAAAGACATTCTTGCATAATGCCTCTCCACAAACGAGAGATGGGGAAATATCTGTATTATGACATCAAGATTTTTTCCCCCATTTCAAAGAGAAGTCCGTAATGAATTGCTGCGTTAGGGAGGAAATCTCGCCTCTGATTATTCACTGTGGAAACGGTTGTGTTTTCTCAGCATTGCCCTGCTGCTTTCTCAGTGCATATTTGAGCTGAGAAAACACATTTTCTTTGTTTCCAAGGAGACAGGGACGAGAAAAAATGAAGAACTATTTGTCTGCTGTCAGAGAGCATCTAGAGCATCGGAACAGAGAGAAACTACTTTGAAGTGTCTGCACTTGCTGTCCATGAAGGAGAGGACAACTGCAACACTTTTTGGATTTTGCTCACTAATTAAAAATGTTTAGCCTAAAATTTGAAATCTTTTCTAAATAGCATTTACATATCAGCAATGGGTAGATTACTTACAAATTGTAGTCCGTTACTGATTCCAAATTACATAACAAATAAATTGTATGTAATCAGTTACATTACACATTTTAGGTCATATAATCAGTCTGCTTTTAGATTGCTTTTGACCTAACTCGTTTATCACATTGATTTAAATTGTGCCATATATACAAAAAGTAAGAAAATATATTCCATTTGTTATCAACAACATGAAGAGCATTAAACATTATACTACGTTAAGGTTTCCCAAACTGCGTTTGTGAAGGAACTGGAGGGAGTTTGTGAGTTTAATGAAAACCTATCATAAAATAGTTCAATTAAAACAAATCATTTTAAAATGAATCAAAATAAAACACTCACTGAAAAAAAAAAAGAAATATTTGATTTGTTTTGTGACCATTAACCAATGTAAGAGAACCCTAAACATGCAAATGTGTTAATTATTATAAAATGATTTATTATATTACAGTGAAAGTGGATCAGATGACAAAAAAGTTGGTGAATTTGTGATTTTTAATGTGTTTAAATGACAAGCGCCTTCCAAAGTATAGCTGCCATAACTTGTGTATTTCAGGTGTACATACTAATGTTAATCAAAACACAACACATTCACAAACAATATAGACAATATGTGACCCTGGAGCACAAAAGCAGTCTTCAGTAGCACAGGTATATTTGTAGCAATAGCCAAAAATACATTGTATGGGTCAAAATTATTGATTTTTCTTTTATGCCAAAAAATCATTAGGATATTAAATAAAGATCATGTTCCATGAAGATATTTTGTAAATTTCATACTGTAAATATATTCAAACTTAATTTTTGATTAGTAATATGCATTGCTAAGAACTTCATTTGAACAACTTTAAAGGTGATTTTCTCAATATTTTGATTTTTTTGCTCCCTCAGATTCCAGATTTTCAAATAGTTGTATCTCAGCCAAATATTGTCCTATCCTAACAAACCATACATCAATGGAAAGCTTATTTATTTAAGCTTATCAATTTCAAAATTGACCCTTATGACTGGTTTTGTGGTCCAGGTCACATATAAATATTAGGACCATTTCAGTCCCCAAAACAACCAAAAACTTGATAAAAAGGTAGCAGGATGAATTTGTCATAAAGGCTCTGCTTGTCACATGATGTGAAATCCATTTCGAGCTCAGATTAGACTGACTGATTCTGTATTTAGTGAGAGAACACGACCTGTTTGAAAAGGAAACGAGGTCCTCTTTTCAAGCAGGATGCTGTTGAGATTTCAGATGAAGTCATAAGCAATGAGGCTTCATTGCGGGTTTCGACAGCCTCAAGTGACCTCATAAATCACTGAACGTGGAGTGACCCCAGCCCATGCAGATTCCTGATCTCTTTCTCCTCCTCCTTAATGTGACAGACATATGAAACCCAGCCCATGAAGCACGCGTCCGCGTGTCCCCGGGGACCAATTTAAGAGGCGCACGCGTCCGCTGCCTGGCCTCTTCCTCTATTTCAAATGAAATCCTGTGCTTAATGCCAACGGTTACCAAGGTGACAGTGATGCCACCATCTGTCACGCAGCCTATTCAGTGCAGCCCAGCAGCATTTCTCTTTAATGAAGGAGCGTGTTTTTTAATTATATGCTACACTACAGATGAAATACTGAATAAGCCTACTGTGCAATGCATTGGACAACTGCTGTTTATTTTTACATTAGGTAATATAATCTACTTTTAGATTACTTTTGACCTTTCTTATTTTTCACATTGATTTAAAAAGGATAATCTTGTACCATATTGATATAAAAATAAAAAAGATTAAGAAAATATATTCCATTCATTGTTATTAACATGACATGCATTAAATATTACATCAAAGTTTCTCAGACTGGGTTTGTGAAGGAACTGCAGGGGGTTATGAGTTTAATGAAAAGCTAATAATTAATTAAATAATACAAATATTAAATTAAAATAATTACCTGCATGTCATGTACCATTAGCCAATGTAGAGAACAATGAACATGCAAATGTGATGCTTCATTAAATCACATCTCAGGGATACTTCAAGGAAATATATTTGGCGAAAAAAGTGGATTTTAATTTAATAATTTTTAATGTATTTTAATGTGTTTAAAAGTTTAAATAACTGACTGAGTGATAATTCAAATAAAAAGTAATGTGTTCATCTGTAGTTGATGCAATGTTGAGACGCTTCTTAAACCTGAAATGGTTATTATTATTAATTTATATTTTGCAAATTCAGTGGTCAAATGCTGTTTTCTACAAAACTGGAAGACTTTCCGAGTAGGCAGTAACATGATAAGCAGTAGACTATTTTAGATCAATATAAAAGATGAAACTTTAAATGAAATGACCTGATATTTCAGATTTCTATGCCTGTGAGGAGGACTGTGTTTCTGTATTATGCATCTCAAGAGGTGTTTAATGAGGCAGAATATCACTGATCTACTCACATGAAATAATTCCTCAGGAAACACAGAAACTTCAGACATGATAACAACAGTAACAGATACTGTTTAAGAGCTTTATTAGTTATTCAGCTGTAAATCAAACACCAGGTCCTCAGATAACGCACATGGCTGGTGGTGTAAAGAGCACTGTCGCCCCCTGTCTGCTGGGAGACTGAGGCAGAGGGCTGCTCATTTTCTGCATTTTTTTTTTTTCAATGAGGAACAAAATCATGCTTGAAAAACAACAAAATTGATAAAACTGATAGTATGATGGCTCTTATAATAAAACATAATAATAGCTTAAAATGGTTACAAAACATAAAATGGACAAAAAAAAATGAAAGTGATGGATATCAAAAAGTAAGTACTCTTTCAATAATAATGGAAAACGTGTTAAATAGGCTATAAAATCGTGACAAACCTTTTAATAATTATAAAAAGTGTGGAAAAAATGCACAGGCTTCTATCCTCAAATATAACATTTTCATTAGTTAAATTCACATCAAATGTTAAAAAATATATAAAAAAAGTTGAATTAACTTCCAATCTGATGTATTTACAGCTGTAGCTGAATGATTAGATCAGTCCATATACTAACGCCTTCTACACTAAAGTCTCCAGCTTCCCGTTTGAGTGTTTTGAGTTCAGTTTCTGTCTCCTCTCTTAATGCTGGTCCTGAATGTAATAAGTCTTTGACTCGATCAGTCAGTGCATTGAAGGTGACCGGCGGCTCATCTGAAGTCAGCACCCACTGGCTCTGCAAGACATCATACTCAAAGCAGGACGCCCAGTGTTTCAAAACCCCCCAGTATGCCTGCTTAAACTCGCAGGAGTGTCGGGAGAGGACCGCGCAGAGCCCGGGGGACAGAGATCTGCACGACTCGCGCTCTCGCAGCCACGCGAGGACACAGCGCTGAGTGGCGGGGGAATGGAACGCGGCTGCTACGACGTCACAAAGGCTCCCCGGTTTTCCCGCGCTGTCTTGAAGGATGGAGTCCAGCAGCGTTCTCGCATACTCCTCATTACCAGAGCGACTCAGCACAGAGTTCAAGAGCTTCCCCAGCAGTTTGCCTCTGACCACTGCTTCGGCCTGTACCCCAGCATGACCCGTCCTGTCCAGCGTGCAGCACAGCAGATTAAACGCTGATTTGCACGCAATAAGGCCGTTTTGGTCAAGCTGGGATTCAGCGGTTTTGGGATCTAAAAGCATCTGGATAACGGAGTTGGGTGCGCAGGGGTTTCTGAGTAAATGAACGAGCAGCGTGTGCTGACACTGGGCCAGTTCAGAGAACGTGACTGGAGAGCACGAGGGCAGGGTTTCCCGCAGGCGCCGGTTGGTGGCGCTCAGCCCGGCCTCGAGCGCGGAGCGCACCGTAGGGTTGGACTGGAAGCGGGAGTGCAGCTGCTCGCAGTACTCAGCCCACTGAAACGCACGGAGCGCGGTGTCACAGTCCCACTCACCGACGCGGTCCGTCTGAGACACGGCCAGCATCTCCAGGATGTTGGTCAGGTGTCTCAGCACAGCCTCCATCAGACTCTCTCCTTTAGCTAAACATAAACAAATCAACGTGTGCACGGGACGCTCTTCCGATTCAGTCAGCGTGCTTCGTTCCTCATTCGCTATTGGCTGAGAGCGCGCGCGACGTCACTTTTTCCGCGGTACTGAACTTCAGTAGCAGGATTTCAAAATAAAAGACTTATGAATTTGCGTCTAACTCAAAAGATTTAAACAACTCGCTTTTAGTCATCTTTTACGCAAAACGAGCTATAGCAAAACAATACTCGATAAAATGGCTTACTGAACGCATGATGAAACGTATAAATACATTCTCATTTTACAAATTAAAGAGCTTTGCAAGTGTTGTAGCCTCTTTTATTTTACTTTTTTTAAATCAGTAAGCCTGCGTCCCAGTGTGCATACTATCCATTCTAAATTATATGTGATATTAGTAATTTTCAATACTATTTAGTATTAGGGTGGATAGTATGCACGTTGGGATGCAGGGTAAGTTTTTTCTTTACCCTTTTTTTCCCGGTCAGTTAAGTTTTTTTTTTTTTCTTTTTCTTTTTTTCCCTCTCTCTCTCTCTACTACGGGTCTAGTTTTATATTGTTGTGCAGCTCTGTAGCTCCCAGACTCGCGCAGATAAAGACGCGTCGCGTAGGGAGGCGTGAGATTGCGCGAGGTGTCTATGGCAGGAGCGCACTTTGAACTGAGACCCGCAGTGACAGTCGGGTCTTTGAGGCTCAGTGTCACGGCCAACAACAGTCTGAGCACCCTGTGCTGAGAAAAGCATGCATTCATTGGAAACGACCGTCTACTGTTGAAGAACCGACTTCAGGCAGAGCATTCTGGAGGGTAAGTGTGTAGCCTACTGCTGGGAATGACAATTTTTTTTTTTCACTAGATATATAGATATTTTAAAGAAATAAGATAAATATTCTTAATAAAATAAAACGTAATAACTTATAAATGTTCCTTCAAGTTGGCAAAATACTATATTTATTTATTTATTTTGCAGAAATAGTTTTGGGGGGATGCATTTTATGTTTTAGATTCATCTGTACAATGCAGTCTGTTTTTGTGGTTTCTCTTTGTGTCAGAAATAGCTCATGAAAGCACCAGCGGCTTTGAAATATTACTACAGCCATAAAATGTCAAGCATGCCCACTTGAAAACAGAAAATAAAAGTTTTTCTCCTCAGACGTGCCGAAGGTATTTGAGTTTTTCTCTCATATGAGCCGCCTCAGTAAAATGGGTTATTGTGCATTTAAAACTAACAGTTAAAGTGTGTAATAGCCTGTAAACTTAATTAAAGTCAGGGTGATGCATGAAAAATGAAGTAACTGGATTGTGCAGGCAACTAGACCAAATCTTTGCTTAACCGGGAAAGAAAATATACTCTGAACTGAACTTGCATGCAAAAGGCCAACATTCTGGTTGTATTTATATAATGTGAGATGTGTAGATGATCACTGCAGTGAGACTTACAGTAGTGTACATGGTTTACCCTTCACAGTCCTTTAAGGACAGAATACAGTGTGTGTCCTGTGCTTGTTGAACATGACACAGCATTGAGGATCAAATAACTGCAACAGAATCAGATATGCGAGCTGAAGTATTATCAGTTATAATTTCTGCATTAGTCAAGGTCAGCGTTTATGGATGGAAAAGGCACACAGCATATGGAGAACACCTACTGCCTTTCACTCCTCTGTCGCTACTGTTTGCTAGAAAAATATTGACCGTGAAAGAATATTACCTTGTTTAATATAATCGTCCCAGCTAAAGGTTTGAGTGCGTCACACTGTACACTGACCTTTGATTTCAACCATATGTGCCCAATATGTGTGGTGTTGAATGCACTGTAAATGTCCTCTCCATCTGTGAACTCTGCTGAGCATCAGTTTCCAGGTGGTGATCATGCCGTTTGTGTAGATGTCATGTGTCGAATACTCAGAGATTTTAGTGAAGGTGTGTCTGCTTTTGAATTTGAATTTATTTGTTTTTTTATTTTAGTTTTCTTTAAGAGTCACTTGGAAGAAAATCTGAGTGGTTCTTGTCCGGAAAACCATTATCAGTACAGTGATGATCAGGGGAATAAAGGAGAGATCATGATAAAGAAAAGGAAGCATCTTTTTAAAAATACAGCACGTGTCAAGTTCTTAGACATGTTTGTTAGATTTGTTAGGTTTTAATAAATAAATATATTTTTATTATATCTCTTATTCAAACTGCTTTTATGATTATGATTTTTTTCAAGGTAAAATATTTTTTACAAGTAAATATTTTTCATAATTAATTGTTAATTCTTAAATATTATGTTTTAAGGAGACATTTTACTAACCATGCCTTATCATAAAAAATATTATTCAAATATTTGATTCAAAATATATACATTTCTATCAAATTTGTTTTAAATGAAAATTTTTGTTTTTAAAAGAATTCCATTCTTTTAATGAGGAATTTTTCTTTGTTATGATAAAATGGTTCTATCGCCCACATTTTTATGTTACAAAATAAATAATAAACAAATAAAAAAAATAAGTAATGGGATTTTAAGTCAGAAATTATATTATTGTTCCTCACAGAAAATCTGGAATCAGGTCAATGCTTGTATGAAGTGTATTTTTAATGCATTGTGAATAAATGAACAGATCCATATGAAATAAGGAGTTTCATGTCATTGACCCTTGTCTGATGTTGTTGCTAAAGGAGGTTCAAACATATTTACAATATTTACCCCTAAAGGTTGCATGTTAATACCTTAAGTTTACATGTAAGTTCTAGGCCTAGAGTGTTCTGGAGGATTTGTTTGGGGTTCTGGGAGGTTTCTTGGTGGTTGCTCACTGATTGCCAACTCTTAAGTCCCTGTGAGATTCAGGTCTCTAGATGTTTCTCGGCTCCCTCCTTCAATGTATCTGTACTGAATTTATCTCATCCGTTTTATTGTCTGCCAGATCTGATTGCTTTGAAATATAATAAAGATGCAGGCATCACTAATAAGGTCATTCTCACGTTCTCTCGTATCAGCTTTCTCACTCAACACCCAATGAGCTCTGAATCTGTCTGGGAAATATTAAGAGCTGACAGACAGCACTGATATTATTAGTGGACTGCTGTTCACCTTGCCTTTGTCCATATGGGACAGTGTGTCCTCTTTTTTTTTTTTTTTTTTTTTATTGTTTAGAGAGCCAGTAACACCTCTTTCATTTCTCTGGTTTCCTTTCCTCTCAACCTTTTCCAGCACAGGAGCTCTTTAGAAAGAAAGAGGAGGTTTGGCTTTATCTGATAGACGTTTGGCAGGTAAAGTGAACTCTGGCGGGCTATTTTGTGGAACGAGGAATATATACAGATTGACTTTCAGTTCGCCTTCGCCTGCCAGCCATTCAGAGCCCCCCGCAACAATGCGACGATTGTTGGACCCGAGTCCTCATTCCCAGGTTGCTTAGTGGGCTACAGGAGAGCAGAACGTAGGAAGAGGTCCCGTTCTGCATCACTGAAGATGTTTACACTTCTCATAACTTCTCTCTAGTTCCTCGCATGAATTATGGGTAAGGGGAAATCCCTCGCAATGCTGGCTAGCATCTCATGTTATCACCACTTTTCTGCATTTGTAAAATGCCAAATTAGTGCATTTTTAATGCATACTAACTCTGGAACGAAACTTAGCAGTGATATAAAGTAACTAGCTTTTCTAAGAGATGTTATACCTTCAGAAGAACCAGATTAACCTGCCTGATCAGCAGGATTCACTAGAATTACAAGAGAATGCACTACCTTCGTCAGTGTTTACCTAGACTAGATCACTGAAATTCAGCTGGATTCTTACACATTCCTCTGTAAATAGCATCAGGTTGTTACAGAGAAATACAATTGCCAGGAAATGCTCCTTTAACAACCAGAGCTGTTATAATACAGAGACAAATTTGTGGATATATTGAACATCCTGATGATAACCATATTAAACATTGGTGTGTATGAATCGCTTGTGCTGTGGACTAAGGACGGGGGTAAAACTAATATAATTTGATGAGGTGATGATCATGACGCCACCTTTTTCACATTTTAGCATTGGTGTCTGTGAATAAACATTTTAGCAGTTGCAGCTTTTTCATGAACGTTGGCTTTGTGAAGTTCCCTGTGTTTGGTTTTTGTGGAAACGGGGTCAAATTTGAGGTTTGCTGTCACTTTTGCTGCAGTAGTTGTGTGCTGTTTGAACACAATCCTTCTTAGTGTTTGACAGACCCTATCATTCACTTTCAGTTTTCACCCACTATTCTTCTTTGCAGATGATGTCCTGCCAAGTCCAGTCATAATTTTAAAGACTGTTGTTTTTAGTAAAACACCAAACAAGACAGATGACACTTGACAAATGACAAAATGATATCTAATGCATTGCAACCAATTCTGATGTTTCATTGGGAAGAGCATGTTCATTTGTGTAAAAAAAAGAAAAGGAAAAAGATTCACACTAGGGCAGGACTGGAGAGAAGCCACACAGTGTGTGTCTGTTCTGTCTTAAAAAAACAACAAAAAAAAAAAACACGAGTGAATATGATATCACAGGACAGAGAAGATAGAGCCCGGAGCTGGACTATGATAAGAAGATCGGTATAGAGGATAAGAGTCTACTGTGAAACATCAGGCTTGAATGATCAGATGACGTTTGTGTTCTGTGGGAAAGTGAAATAATTCATTTGAGGGATTTCGTCAAAGCCGAATGATAATGTTATTTAGTGGTACTGATCTAAATGTTCCTCTCTGTTTTCTGAAGCATGTTCAGTCCTCTGAGTGGTAAGCAGCAGCCGGCTGGTCCGGGCCTCACAGATCTGCAGCAGTACAGTCAGTGGCTGGCCAGCAGACATGAGGCCAGTTTGCTGCCCATGAAGGAAGACCTGGCACTCTGGCTCTCTAGCATGCTGGGTAAGTCAAGCTGTTCCTGCCTCAGTGCCTTAGCAGTTCCTGTATCTTTCAAATCAGTGATTCTCTGTTAAATTGCTACAAGAAATGATATGTTCTGAGTTAAGATTGGGGAAAAAAAAAAAAAAAAATATATATATATATATATATATATATATATATATAACAGCAATGCAGATATGCACACCTACATTTAAAAGGAATAGGAAAATGCTTCAAAAGTATTTTGTTTCTGAAGTCAACGGTTGTCGATCAAATTAAACCATGTTTTTGCCTAATTCATTTGTCACTTAGTAATATGGCTAATGCTAATACCGTAGGTTGGTAACATACTGTACTTCTGCTGAAGTAAGCTAGTGTGTGCTATACTGTTTTATTGGTAGCACTTTCTTTTACAGTCATATTCCGCATGTACATACTATTAGCAGTTACAATTACATGATAATAACTAGGCTTAAACCTAACCTTAACCCATATAGTTACCTTAATCTATCGAATACTTTACCGGGAAAGTACATGGTCATTTACTTTATGGTAATATCTAAATTAACTGGTTGTATTTGCATCAGAAATATTATTTATCATGACTGAAACAACTTGACAGGTTAGGTTAGCTCAACAAAAATCATTTTAATGGGGAGAAATAGGTCCTTAAAGTACAGTAACATCTGAACATTTTTTCTATTTGCAGTGTGTCAGCTGTGATTTGCAACTGCAAGACTCTAGATTTTAGTAGAAATTCTATTAATAATGCAATCTGTGGATTTTCATGTGTACATTTTCATAAGGTTGACTAATGCATGAGGTGTGCAACAAGGCTATGTGCTGAGGCCTTCTTCATTCTGCGGGTGTATTCTGTTCATGGTGGAGAGGAAATGTTTAAATTCATGTTTCATTATTTGCATAGGTTGCTTAGGGCACATCCAACTGTGCTCTGTTTATCTTTTGTATATTATCATTTCTTCATATCATATCATTTAATTTAAGCTGATATCGATAAGTTTAAGCCCTGAAAATGTGCAGTCCTTAATGTGCCATACATTTTTTTTTTTTTTTTTTATTCTTTGAATGTAATTGACTTATGTGCATGCGCAGGCATGACTGCATGTGTCCATGTTTTCTTTTCCAACATTTCCCAGCATTAATCAGATTCTGAATGCCACTCACCATTTCAACTAGGAGACAAATTATGAAGAGAGAAGAATGGTAGTGTGTCGTGGCCCTGGCTTCGGTTCTGTGTGTGTGTGTGTGTGTGTGTGTGTGTGTGTGTGGATGGAGGGGGATGTCTGTGGAATTTCTGGCAGCTCTCAGGCCGTGAACAGCCAGCTGAAACCAGGGCTTTGTCTTTGGTCTGCCTGGAGCGAAAGGAAGCCAGGAGCCACAGTGGGCCACAAAGGGGCTTCATATTCAACCACACATCAACCACTAGTTCCCTATCCAGATTGTCCACACTCTTTAGTGGCTTATGCCTATCTCTGTGTTGTTTTTTTAGACAAATAGCTGCTCAGATCTCTGAAAAAGATCTGTGTTACAGGAACACAATTTGGTCTTACCAGAAGCCACTTGTATAGATGAAACATACACTGGCTTTTTGTGGCTTTCTATTATTGTTAGTTTACTAATTTTTGTCTTGAATTCTTGTTGCACTTTTTATTTACTAGTGGTGTTTGGAGCTAAAGAAGCACAATTTATTATACCGTTGTTGTCATATTTTATTTTTGATGTTGATGAAATGTAATCTTGACAATCAGTTTAGGAAATTTAATTCTAAGCAGATAGGACTTGAAGACTTTTGTCAAGCTAATAATCATTTAGTACCATTCACCATGATAAATCAAAATTTTCTTGATCTTTTGACATATAAGAGGTCTTTGTACCATTAAATCATCCTACAAGCTTAAAACATCTTTCTCACTACAAATAAATAAATACAAATATACATAAAATAAAATATAACCAATCTCCAAAAATTAGCTTTTTTTGGATATCACAGATAGATTCTAATGTCTCAGGCGAATATATTTGGATATGACTGCCATATGAGCAAGACGTCGACAAATAGTTTCACATCATAGGCCCCGCCCACTGGCGTTTACTCACTTAATGGCTGATACAAATCTAGATGCGAGTGTTGCGTCATTTCGCTTTAAATGCAAATAGAGCTCATTATAATCACTGACACTGTCTACTCTAAATATTGTATACACTTGCCTGTTCAATTTCTCCAGGAACAAGTGGAACAATTTCGGATAACATTGGAGGACTTTTTGTTTTTTTTTGAGCATTCAGTTGCAGATTGTTTTGTAAATGAGGCACAATGTAATGGAGAGTTTGCAAAGAAACAATTGTTGAAAGAGCCCTCTTTCAACAAATTGGAATTGGGTCTGACAGCAGCTGCGTTGCAAACCATAAATAAACAGTTTCATAGCCTGTTGTCTATAAATGATACAGTAACTTTATATAAATAATGTATTTGAAACACTCACATGCAGTATGATGATCTGTTAGCCAATCAAACTAAGTATCAGTTTACTGACAAACCTTTAATGAACTGCCTCCTTAATATGGCTTACTTTGGACAGAAGGTCAGAATGAGGGTCAAATATATATATATATATATATATATATATATTCGTAAAAATTATTTTCGGACATAAAAAAAATGTACCTTAATTTTCGAACATAAAATTTTTTTTCAAGTTTTTGTGCACTATATGTATATATGTATATATATATATATATATATATATATATAGAATGTGTGTGTATATAGTGCACAAAAACTTGAACATTTTAAGTGAACCCACAAGGTACATATTAAAAGAATAATTTAAAAAATCAATTTCATGGCCCCTTTAATTTTGCCAGGACGACTGAGTAATATCAAAGTAATTGTTCACTCTCAATATGTATTTCTTAAATTTCTTAGACTCTGAGTATGGGGATAGGTAGTGTAGATTTTGGTTCTTTAAAGGGGGAGCAAGGGAGGCACGTTCAGAAAGAATTTCACAAGCTCTCCGTCTCCTCTGCACTGGGCTCAATTACCACATTTGGAACTCATTAAACATCTGAACCCCCTCGACCACTGACGCCCCCTCTCTATCAAAAAAAAAAAAAAGTATAGTGGATGAGAAAATATGCTCTTTCCACAGATACCCCAACCCCCTGCCACCACCTCCTGTTTCACAGTGACATCATGTAGAAAGAATGATAGTCTGGAAGTCAGTAAAATGTAGCCGCCACATGTTGATCTGTGTAGAATTGAGTCTGTGTCTCTGCGTGTGTGTGTCTCATCTGGAATACTGTTGCAAAATAAATCAGCTACTTCCTTCCAAAGCACTTGTCTGCTTTTGAGACTGAAATGTGTTTATCTGTGAATCATAGCTGCAACAAATGTCTGGATTTGACACAGGGTTGTGTGTCAATATTGAGAATGTCTTTAAAATCTGATATGAATATGAGTTGAAGAATTAAGATTAAATTAAACACAAAAAATTTACATATATTCCGAAAGCTTAGTGTTTGATCATATTAATTTGAGAATTTCATTTTATATGAATACTTACACATGTTATCATAATCATAACATATTGAGTATTTCCAGAATCACGAGATGATAGTAATATTTAAAAGGTTACCTATAGAAATTAGTTTTTATATATAAATATTTCAAAAAGAATTGTATTTCTATTTATTTCTCAGAATGTTATTTCTTAGTTACTACGTTATTTATAATAATAATAATAATAAATAAAATTTGCCCAACCCTGATTTGATATACAGATTTATTCTCAGATGCTGAAAAGCTCATTTCTGACTTGTGCTGTAATTCGGTAATGTACCGATCAGAGTTATAAAAATAAGCTAAGTTCAGTGAAGCACAATCAAACTGAAGTCTTTTGTGGGATAGTCATCTCTTTCTCTCATCTTTTCCATCAGGTGTGGAAATCACAGCCGAGAGCTTCATGGACAGGTTAGATAATGGTTTCCTGTTGTGTCAGCTGGCTGAGACACTGCAGGAGAAGTTCAGGCAAAATGACCCCAATGTGAATTCACCAGGAAAGGTACTAATTTACTGTTTTTTTTTGTTTTTTTTAAGTAACATTGTGTTTGCAATCATCTTAATTTGCTTTTTATTTTGCTATAAAGTTGTCTAAAGACTGTCATTTGACTAGATTCATGTTTCTTCATTTTGTTTCGCGACTCGAGAAATGTGTAATTTACCCACCATATCTTTACTACCACTTATTTTTACTACCACTTAAAAAAAGTTTTATTTCAGCTAGTTGCCAAGGCTACATAATAAATATTCACATTTTTATTTGGTTTAACTTGATGTATTAAAATAACAAAAACTGGCATAAAAATTATAAATCTGTATACAAATCTAAAAATTAATAATATATCATAATATATCAAATAACATTGATATCAGTGATATTTAATAACACTGATTGTAATCGGGTGCAAATCCTCACCCCGACTAAGCAACCTGCTACTGAATCGGATACATTTGATAGTCTGCATAGTTGTTCATCTTCAATGCAAGTGGAACATAAAACATCAGTCTGCTAAAATCATGACCTCAATCGTGCTGTAGTTATTTTTATTTTATCATTTAAATGATGAGCCCATTGCTTATAGCAGACAGTTAGATTTCTGACATTAGTTTAATTAATTATATTAGACATTAGTAGTCTTAATTAGGGTTGCAAAAAGGTGGAAATTTTCCAGTAAATTTTGGAAACTTTCCATAAATTTGGGAAACTTTGGAATTTTTTGGAGTCTTCCTGGGATTTTTGGAAAGTTTCTGGAAATTTACCAGAAACTTTACACCCCTTTTCAACCCTAGTCTTAATTTATTTATTGTTGAAGGCAATGAATTTGTACAAAACGTTCTGCTTTGAAGACTGTAAGTCTGAAATTTTTTGCACCTTAAAAAATAAATACGAGCTCACGTCGTGTCAATCACGTTTACACACTGACTCCGGAAAAAAAAAAAATTTGGATCGGGCCACCCCCCCCCCCTCGAAAAAAAGCATACCAAAATTTCGAACTGGGTGTGCAAAGACCTTAACAGTGCTGCTGTGTGTGGTATGAATTTAAACTTCTTAGAGATGATTAAACCATGATACTGGCTGGCAGTCAGGTTAATCTCAATTGTTAGCTAAAAAGAAAAGAAAGAAAATCTAGATAAATAGTCAATCTTATTATAAGGCTAGTCATTTTAGGACTAGTTGACCATCCTGGCCGAATGATATTTTGGGAACTGTTCGATTTCCTCTTTATATTAGACAAGTTTTCTCAAACTGTAAAGTTTTTGCTGTAGCTCCCATTTCAGAAGTAACTCAAGTGATCTGATTTTATGAATGGAACAAAATGTATGCTAAGATTTATGAGATGTTTTTCATATATGGTAGCATTGTGACTAGCCATATCATGAATTCAGTTGTGCTTGACAGATATTTCCTAGTCATCTGTAGAGTGATTGCATGTGAACTGAACATTTGCACATTAGCATAACATTAGCACTCTTTCATTTTTTTCTGCATTCAGCAAGTTGCATGCATTTCCACAGCAGTAACATGAATTAATTCAGCACGGCTGCCAAAACCTGTGCATGTTTTCAAACTAAGGTTACAGAATACTGCAGTGTATTGGTTTCAGGTGCTGGTATTGAATGCATTTTTAGTCTCTCTCTCACACAAAGACTTTTGTCTGGATTCAGGGCCGCTTGCCATTCCCTGCCAAACCTCGGCATTGTGGGACGATGAACTTTGGAAAAATCACTGAGCTTTCTCATTTTAACAGAGCAGCCTAATGAAAGCTGTGACTTGTTAAGTGTTCAAAAACTCCTCCAGATGGGAAAACCATTAAGATCAGGAGATTTTTTCGATGGTAAATTAAGAAAGTATTTCTGCTTGTCTTGGCCAAGAACCACCTCTTACAGATACTCAGAATGGGGCTTTCTGTTAGTTATAACTCGCTCCCATTCTAATAGAGTCCCTGAAGGAATTACACAGTAGAATTCATGGCCTGTAGTTTTCACAATTGGCGTATCAAAGCAATCATGAAATGTAGACCTGCATAGTACTGTATGCACTAAATATTGCCAAATTAGTTAGAGGAGAGTAATGTAAGATCAGTCAGTGCATTTAATATGACCAGCTATTTGGACAGTGTAGTATAAACATGCCTGTAATTGAGATGTGTACATTAATAATATATATATATTTTTATTTTTTAACCGTAAACATATTTTGCTTGTCAAAATGGCAGGTAATTGTTTTTTTTTTCTTTCTGTCAGAGCAAATAGTCTAAATATAAAATAATATTTATGTGGCCTTGTGTTTAGTTTTATTTTAGTGTCTTCAAGTTACTATTATATACATTGAGGTGGCAGCCCTCGACCATCAGAATTTCTCTCGTTAAAGAAGGTAATTAGTTCAGGGTCAAGGATGTCATTTCTGGGAAGCCAGGATCTTTCCTCTGGGCCGTATTTTTCCATTTGCCGAATACTTCAGAAGACCACCTCGGCGCTGGGAGTCAGAATGTCTTGAACCATGTACATATCTCTATGGGCCTCAATTGGTGGCAGAGGGGGTTCGTCAGTGGTACCAGGCTCTGTGGAGGAATGGGCAGATTGGAAAGAACAGAAGATGGAGCTTGCCTGATGGTAGATGGCAAAGAGTCTTCAGGATAGCACAATCCTTACATCCTCTCACAAACCTTCTGATGTCTCTTGCCGTGTTTGCCCACCAGAAACAATTTCATAATAGAGAGAGGGTCTGACTGGCCCCAGGGTGACCAGTGCCCGCTGAAGAATGTGAAGCTTGGATTAGACTGAGACGTTGGGATCTGGGAACATTCTTAAGGCCAAGAGGGCAGCCCGGTGGAAGATTTTTGGAAACACCAGAGTCGGGTTCATCTTCTTTCAACAGCCATATCACCCTGCAGCCCAAGACTGGTTGCCCATTGAAGCTAAGCAGGGTTGAGCCTGGTCAGTACCTGTATGGGAGACCTCCTGAGAAAACTAGGTAGCTGTTGGAAGAGGTGTTAGTGAGACCAGCAGGGGGTGCTCACCCTGTGGTCTGTGTGGGTCCTAATGCCCCAGTATAGTGATGGGGGCACTATACTGCAGGGGTGCCCAACCCTGTTCCTGGAGATCTACCTTCCTGCAGAGTTCAGCTCCAACCCTGATCAAACACATCTGAACCAACTAATTAGGATCTGAAGG
>JAFVLL020000472.1:23461-38970 GCA_021397915.2 Tor tambroides
ATCCCCATCCCCTGAATTGGCTCGATCTCTCTCTCTCTCTCTCTCTCTCTCCTCTCCACCTGTAGCTGGTGTGTGGTGAGGAGACTGGCGCCTTTGTACTGTGGCTGCCGTCGCATCATCCAGGTCGATACTGCACACTGGTGGTGGTTGAGAAGAGATCTCCCCCATATAATTGTAAAGTGCTTTGGGTGTACAGCAATACACAATAAAGCACTATATAAATGGATCATTCATTCTTTCCACTGGATTGGCTGGACTTGGGAGAAGAAAGCGCATAGATGGAGTTTTGGCGGCATCTCCTGCTGCTGGGAGAGCACCACTCTGACAGCTGTGGTGGATGCATCCACTTCGACAGTGAAGGGTTTGTCAGGGTGAGGATGGACTAGGAGCAGTGCTGTGCAAAAGGCCTGCTTCAGCTTCTCAAAAGCCTCTGTGGCTGCAGGAGACCAGGACAGAGACTTGTTGACTGGTGTAGTAACCGAGAAATTGTATTTCAGACTGATGAAACTGACATTTCTCCATCTTGAGATACAGATAGAACGCTCTTATTCTTTGGAGGACCTCCGCAAAGTGGTGGTAATATTGGGCCATGCTCTGGGAGTACAGTAGGATATTGTTGATGTAGACACTGATGAAATGTTTAAGGTACTGCTGGAGAATCTTGTGCATAAAGTCCTGAAAAACTGAGAGGGTGCTGATAAGGCCATATGGCATGACACAGTACCAGTAGGGGTCACAAAAGTGGTCTTCCATTCATCTCCTTCACGAATTGTAGGTGCTGCAGAGGTCCGACTTGGCATAGTCTCTTGTTCTACAAAGTTGTTCTAGAGCTGCAGGGACAAGAGGAAGGGGATATCGGAATTTGATGGTAATTTTAGTGAGAGCACGGTAACTGATACAGGGCCACAAGCCTCCGCATTTTGGCCACAAAAATGAAGCTGGAAGCAGCAGGGTAGGTGGGTGGTTGGATGTATCCTTGCGGAAGGGCTTCCTGTATATACTCCTCCATTACCTCCTGCTCTGGGATGGACAGTAGGTAGATCTTTCCTCGGGGTACTGGTACACCCAGTATGAGAATGATTGCATAGTCCCATGGCTGGTGCAGAGACAGTTGGGAAGCCTACTTAGGGCACAACACATTACTGAAGTGGGAGCAGCATTCAGGAATATCCACAGATTGTTGCTCCACCGGTCTTTCGAATGGATATGGAACATACAGGAACAGACGGTGTGGGAGCTTGGAGAGTAAGTTTTGGAAAACAGGCTGGGAAGCATCCCCACTTCAGGATCTCGCCACTTTGCCAGGATGATGTTTGATTAACCATGTTTGCCCTAAGAGGAATTCTCCAGAACAAGTAGGTAGATATAAGAGGTTGTGTTAACCAAACATTTTCCATCATTTTCAATATTTTGATCAGTGACAGTAAAATCTGAAGGCCGTCTGTTACTTTGACAGACTACACTGAGGGTAATCATTTGTAACTTGTAACTGTAACCACCCCTGTCCAGTTGGTGGCGAGTGTGCTCCAGTGTGGCAGCAGATCATGGGATCATCTGTCTCCAGAATAAAATTAAAGTCACGAAAGTTGTTAGTCTGAGGCAAAGAAGCAAATCTAATGACAGTTGCCTCTGCATCTGCACGTGTCCAGTGAAATGAAAACAGCATTCAGTGATGGTTGCGGAGAGGGTCCGTACGTATACAAGATGGTATACTTCCATGTTCTTAACATGGTCCCGGTAAGTGATCTTGGGGATGCGTTGCAAACATCGGAGGTGGAAAACATCCAACGTTTCTGTCATCTTCCAGGTCTTGCATGCATAGGTCACTGAAAATGATGCATTGCCCATATGGCATAGGGCATCTCGTTCTGGGTCCCTGTTTGAGCTGAAAACACTGCCAAGATAAGTCAAGTCATAATTATTTATATAGCGCTTTTTACAATACACATTGTGTCGAAGCAGGAAAATAACCAGGAAAATAGTGTGTCGACGGAACCAAAATTCTGTGTTTCTCCTCTGGCCAGATGAAACCAGCAGTTTAATTTAAAGGGGTCATCGGATGCCCATTTTCCACAAGTTGATATGATTCTTTGGGGTCTTAATGGAAAGTCTGTAACATCCTTTGGTTAAATTTCTCTATGGTAGTGTAAAAAACACCTTTTTCTACCCTGTCAAAATCAGCTCTGTTTTCAGCAAGCTGTTTTTTAGTCGTTGTTGCTTTAAATGCTAAAGAGCTTTGCTGACCTCTCTTCCGTGGAGAGACGAGCAGACTGCAGACTTTAGCCGTGAAACTGGCTAACTAGCTCATTATTAGGAAAGGCGATTTGCAAAGATTCATAAAAAAATACCCTTATACTCACTTCTGTAGATGAAGCTGGATCACGGATGATTTGCGTGAACATAGACTCATTTAGGCAGATCGGAATCGGCACATTCCCTTCAAAACGAAAGTAATGTTAATCCTCTGTATCTTCAGCGGCTCAGATGTCGGGAGTAAATGACGACTGCTGTGTTCATTATTACATCCAACAACAAAACACCTCAATCGCTTAATCGGAGACATACTTGTCTTCCCCTGCACTGGAGTCGACACAATTGTGGACTGATGACAGCTCACTGAGGGCGGGTCTAAGGTAAGACGGACTTGTCAATAAACTATCGTGGGAGCAGTCTGTGCAGAACTACATCATTCTGACAGGAGTCTCAGAACAGCCTGATTTGAGAAAGGGGATTTTAAAATAGAGATTTAAAAAAAAGCCACTGGGTGGATTTTTATCATTATAGGATGGATTTGTACACACACTTCCAACACACATTTATGTTCAAACAACTTGTAAAGTGAATTTGGCATCCGATGACCTCTTTACAGCTGCAACAAAGTCATATTGAGCATAGGACTCATCTGGCTCCCGTGGTCTTGTGCCAATGGCCATG
This sequence comes from Tor tambroides, assembly GCA_021397915.2. NCBI lineage: Eukaryota > Metazoa > Chordata > Actinopteri > Cypriniformes > Cyprinidae > Tor > Tor tambroides. The sequence continues at coordinate 26,396 of JAFVLL020000472.1, forward strand.
TAGGTGTTTAGGTCTTCTGTCTCTGGGGCTCATATAGTTGTCATGGTCTCCACTGACATTCAGGGCTGACATTCAAGGCTGTCCAGGTCATCTCTCGGTGCTGATCCACCATCCGGACTGGATCCGGTTGACTGCAGTGACCATCTGATCTGGATACAGACTGCATCTGGGTGGCTACGGTCACCTCAGAATAGTACATTGGGTGTTATGGGAAGTGTTCCCAGTTCCAGCTGACCTAATTAATGCAGCCTAATAATCCTTTTAATGGATTTGGATAATAGAAATGTTGTAGTGTGATATGTGTATGCCAGGTTTCAAGAGATGGGTCTCTATTCTAGATTTAAACTGACAGACTGTGTCTGCCTCCTGACAAATGCTAGGTAGTTGTTCCAGAGTGTGGGTGCTAAATAGGAAAAGGGTCTGCCACACACAGTTGATTTTGCAGTGAAGTTTGCAACTTCCTCCACTTGTTTTCCATCAATTGTGATCTGTACTCTTGAGTTTATGTAAACCGATGCAAACGACTTTGGTCTTTTGTCAACTAATTCGGAGTTCAACGCTGGCTGCTTGATTTTCTAGGGCCATAGTGAGATCCCATAGGGCAGTTTTGGTCAGGCCGAGAATGATGATATCATTGGCAAGTCGAGATTGGCAAGGAAGAGGCTGCTAACTGTTCAAGGTATGCCAATGTGTAGGCGGTCAATAGAGTGGCGGGCAACAAAGTCAATGATGAGAAGGAATAACATACCATGCAACCTTGTCATATGCTAGTTTTGATTGCAAAGAAATCAGTTACCCCTTCTTCCATCCGTACACAGCAACGAGAGCCATGGTAAAGGTTGTGAAAGATGTCAACAAATCATGATGGAATTCCATAAGCCTGGGCTATCTTCAAATGCCTTGACAAAGTTGGTAAAGTTCAGTGAGATACATTGTTGGTATTCCAGCAATTGTTCAATCACTTGATGCAGGATCATCCACTTCGAAAGCCCGCTTGTTGATCTCTAAGGCAGGCATCAACAACTCTTCAGAGGTGGTTTAGAAGGACAATAGAAAATACCTTTTCTGGTACCGATAGAAGGGTAATACCCCGGCAATTATTGCACATGGAGAAATTACTTTTTTGGGAGTGTGACGATCGCGCCTCGTTTCCATTCCTCAGGGACTGCTTTGGCTGGCCAGCAAGCATTGAGCAGGTCCGTCAGGGCGTCAACAAAGCACTGGTCACCAGATTTGAGTAGTTTAGGTGGGATCTCCGCTCTCACTGCATGAAAAGAAACATTCATCTGCTGTGTGTTGAACAAGAAAAGTAATTCTGCTTATCTGTTCTCTTTATAAATAAATAAATGCATAATCTAGCCCAGGGGGTTTCAAACCTGTCCTGGAGGACCCCCTGTCCTGCACATTTTGTATGTCTCCCTCATCTTACACACCTGATTCCACTCATCAGCTCATTAGTAGAGACTGCAAGAACTAAATTGGGTGTGTCTGATTAGGGAGACACACAAAATGTGCAGGGCAGGGGGTCCTCCAGGACAGGTTTGAAAACTACTGATCTAGCCTATATGGTTGTCCTTTAAGTTTATGATTAAAAAAATAAATGGGAACAACAACAAAGCTATTTAAAAATAGCTTATTATAGGCTTTTTATAGGAAAGCTTATTATAATAAAATAGTGCTGGTGATGAGTGTTGTGATTGAGGACAGGTGGCAGTGATTAGAACTCAGGGGAAAGTGCTGATTGTAAGGGAGTGCCGGTGAAGCCATGTGAAACCGTGACGTATGCTGCATTCACGCCATGTCGTAATTACTGTAATTTCGAAATGACAACATGTGACGTTCTACTTGGAGCTGTTCACGCCCTTGGACTTGAACGCTTTTTACAAGTTGCTATCTTGTAATCACGGATATAGTGTGAACGCACCTATATTGTTTTAATTTTTGTCAAAGTTGTAGTGTTTTTTTGTCATTTTTTTGCAGTCTGTGTTAATGTTAAATATGTCTGTAGTTTTTATTTATTTTTTGATAAAGGGTTTTTATTTCTTTTCACATTATACAGAACAAAGAAACACACATAACTGAACCCCCATCCCCCAAACACCAGACATAAAGACATTGTACATAATCAAATGTCCGTAAAGAAAAAATAAATAGCATGAAGTAAACGTACATAGTACAAGTTCCCCTTTCTTTCCTTTTTTCTTCTTCTTTTCTTTACGTTGCCATGTTGTCTGCTTCCATTCCCTCAACAAAAGTTAGGAAAGGCTGCCAGATATTATAAAATGTCCCAAAAGACCATGGGATTGTATGTCTACTTAAGATGGCACATGACTTCCCTTATCCAGTGGCTATGTGTCGATGGAATAGAGTCCTTCCACTTAAACAGTATCAGATCTATGTAGTTTTTATTAATTTTCATTTCAGTTCTACTAGTTTTTTTTTAGTACATCAGAGCATATATTTTATTTAATTTTAATTTATTTCATTTAATAATTATTTTGCAAGTGATATATATTACACACACACATATACTGTATATGATGAGGACCACTTAAAAAGTGGCAATGCTTACCAAACTCTCAAACGGTAATACGACTTCAATAGACTGCACGTTTAATTCAGTTAATATTTTTAATTGTAATTTCATTTAAAATGTCTTAACATTGCACAAATGTTGCAGGCCACCCTGTGATAGTATGCTATTTCAAACCGTGTGTGAGTATGTCTGCTGTACTGTGTGTAAAATGGCTACATATGTTGGCTGACGTACTCCACTGAGGAGGTTGCCTTATGTCATGGCTTGTTTCAAGCTAATCCAGGGTTCCTGTCACAGAGTTTGCTTCTGGGAAACATAACCAGTTGGTCTCTCAGGAAAGAGATTGAATTTCAAGACCGTTTCATTTCAGTCAATACAATTATTCAAACACAGATCCATTCAAAAACCAATCTTGGGAATCATTAGTGTGTTTGGCTAAAGTGGAACCTCACCATTACTTTCTCATGATATTTATAAATCCCTTAAAATTGAGAAACTGTATATAGAGAACTTAATATCATAGACATGTTAAAGAGGGCTTTCTTGGACCAGTGAGTAACCATTTAGCAACAGCCCTGAACACCCTAGCAACCACCTAGTAATGCTCTATAAACACCCAGAACAACTTGACAACACTATAGCAAGCACAAGTAACATATTGTTCATAAAATGTCCCTATAATTTCCTATATTTCCTATTTTTTAAAGTTAGAAGGTTAAATATTACTGCTATTTTTAACGTTTATGTATATGTCCAATCAAAGTTTTTGACTACATTTGTTATCTTAAGTATTATATTAAACAAGGGTTTAGCTGACACTGGTTCACAATTTCCAATGTGAGAAGCCCTTTTTAGGTTTGTAAGTATCTATATAATCAACAGAATATATGATTATTAGCATTATACTGAAGTTATGCATTATACTGTAAGATAATGAAGGTTGACACTCTTTTTATATGTATAAAGGCATCAGAGCGCTGCTGCATGCTGGTTTGGCTGATCGCTATATGTGTATGTGTAAAAACAGCACAGATGTGAGGAATATTTGAGGTTGTTATTCCTCAGGGGTAGAAAGAGTGAGAGAGTTACAGCAGTTCATTGATCACACAGTCCAGAGGCTACAGAGATGCAAGATCAAACACATCCACACAAACTCTGAGAGAAAGACAGAGGGTTTGTTTGTGTGAACATTAAAGGGATAGTCCACCAACAAATGAAAATTCTGTCATTATTTCCACCTCAATATATGTATATATGTGTGTGTGTGTATATATACATACATACATACACACACACACACACACACACACATATACATATATATATATATATATATATATATATATATATACTTCATAATAGCTGCTTTTGTTTTTGTTGTAGTTCTTCTCGTCAATCCAGCGATCAAACTTTACTTCAAAGGAGAAACTAATACCTTGATAACTGGTCATTGGGGAAGCTTGAGAATGTTCTGGAAAAGGGAGAGAAAACAATCCATTCCAGCAACTACTACGTTCTTCCAGCATGACCTCATCTAACCTTTCTCAGTGTCCTTTATGAAAATACACACTGGGTAAATCTCCCACCGAGGTTCATATGTGATATTTGACCACCGCCAGCTCCTTATGCACGCGTTCATCTCTCACTGTCACGCTCATCCTTATGGATTATTGATTAGAGAAAGGGGGATTGTGTTTTTGAAAACATATGTGACAGTAGAAACTTGGAAAGCCATCTGAACCCCTGTGAAGGAAGGAGTGAGACAGAATGACATAAAACAAGAGAGATCGCATACTTCTGAAGAGACTGAAGAGACATGAAAAGAGACTGTGGCAGGAAAGGAAAATTGTACTGAACTGTAGGGAAAACTGAGTGAGAAAGGAAATGGAGGGGGTGAAATGGAGAAGGGGATTTCTAAAACTTCTCTAAAACCCCCAAATCCATGGCCAGTTACATTCTGTCCTGATTTATTTGGTCAGTTTCAATCAAAATGAATAAATAAAATTACCCTCATACATACAACTTAACATTTTGTCTTAACATTTGAACATTTCTGTTTTGCTATGCATTAAAACTAAACAAGACTGGAGCTCTGCTTCGAGACCTAGTACCTTTATTTAACCAGGAAAAAGACTTACTGAGATTAAAATCTCTTTTCCAGGAGTGTCCTGGCCAAGATAGACAGCCGAGTTTGCATATACAAATAAACAACATAGTTACGACATACATTACAAAACCAACACATAACAGGTTAAAAACAATTACACATCAGTTGCTCTCTAGATAACACAATAAAGATTTAAAATAGCTATGAGACACTAAGTTTTGTAACTTCATCTCCCTTTGGAGAAGATTCCAATCTGAAGCTCCGACATATTTAAAGGAGGTTTTACCAAGCTTAGTTCTGACAAGGGGCACATAAAGATTATAATTTGATTGAGAACTAATGAGTAATTTCCAAACAAAGTCATTTAAGACAACAGAGATAAGATGGCAAACGACCCAAAATTCCCTTATATATATCAAAAGATGCCAATGTGTTTTTCTCCGAATACTCAAGGAAGGCCATGCAACTCTTTTATATAATTCACAATGATGAGTTGAAAATTTACAATCAGTTATAAATCTCAGAGCACCATGGTACAAAGCATCCAAGGAGGAAAGAAGATAAGAGGGGGCATGCTGTTAAACTACATCCCCGTAATCGCGAACCGGTAGAAGCATAGAGGACACAATTTTTTTCCTCACATTGAATGAAAAACATGATTTATTTCTGAAGTAAGTCCCTAACAACTTCTTTAATTTTATTTTCAGATATTTCATATGTGAACCAAAACGTAGCGTGTTATCAATGATAATACCCAGCCATTTGTACTCTGACACTGAGGTAATTTGGCTCCCCTGAGAGGTTTGAAGGATAATAGAGTTCTCTGAAGAAGTTCTAGAATTTGAAAATAGCATGAATTGTGTTTTTTCAACATTTAAAAGCAACTTCAAAGCACAGAACCTATTTTGGATAATATCAAAAACAGACTGTAACACAGCCACATATCGTTGCTTAGAGGGAGCGGAACAATAAACGGTAGTATCATCTGCATAAAAATGGAACCTTGCATTATCAATTTTAAAATCAAGGATATATATATATATATATATGTATATGTATGTATATATAATAATAACGGCCCTTACACAGATCCTTGTGGGACTCCCTTAACAACCTCCAGAAGATCTGATCACATTCCATCTGGACACATTGGGTTGTCCCTTTAAATAATCAGTGAACCATAAAATAAAATTTTCTGATAATCCTACCCATCTAAGCCTATCTAATAATATGTATTGATCCACAGTGTCAAGGGCCTTTGATTGGTCAATAAAAAGACATGCAGTGTTGTTTATTATCTAAGGACTCTGACTTTTAAAGCAGCTGTAGTAGTACTGTGTACTTTATGGAAACTTTAAATTTAATTTAAATACTGTGTCAACTGTTTACTAATTAGATTTTCCAGAAGTTTCGAGAGAATACAGAGACAGACCTAGACAGCATTTCAAAGAATTAGTTTGCTGAAAATAGAAGCAGTTCAGAGAATGGATGGATGGAATATCAAAAATGATATGGGGATACGAGATTAGAACAACATGATTGCCAGTTGTGGCCAGTTTTACCAGAACTGATTGCCAGTAGTAGCAAACTGTCCATTGTTACCAAAAGTGATTTTTTTTTTTACTTATTTTTTACTTTTACTTTTTTACTTATTAACTTAGTGAGTCATTAGCTTTGCAACATGCTTATGGCAAACTCTACTGAAATGACTTGTTAACAGGTTCCATTGAATTAGAATAGCTTAGAAGTTAGCTATGTTGACTCTGGCTTACAAGGCAGCTAACTATGTTTTGGAAAGGTTAGGTGAGTTAATACGCAAACACAGATGTGAGTGTAACCCCTCCAGTTTTACTCACCTCACACGGTCTGAGCAGGATTCTAACCAATGTTTCCGGGAGGCGGGCATGCTAATGACCTCTGCCTCTAGCATCAGTCGTTAATGTGCCTGATGAGATCAGGGGAGGGAGGTTTACCCACACAGCTTGCCTTCGTTACACTCACCCTCCTAAACCTCATTCCCACCCGAGTCACGACACCAGTGTAACCCCTACAATTCTACTTGCCATGTTTGCTCAGAGCAGGATTTCCAGCATGGGAGGTGGCCGGACTAACAAGGATGCTAAAGACCGTAGCCTCTAGCATCAGTAGGTAGTGTGTCACATGAGATTGGGGAAGTGAGGTTAACCCTTACAGCTCTTACTAGCTGGCCTGTTACAAGAGCACTTGACATTTGCATTTGGTTGGCTTCTAGCAATACAAGATTGTTGCATTGCAACGTTGCATTGGCACACAATTCATAACCAAGCGGAAGTATGTGCACTGGACAAGTTGTATTTGTATACTTGCATTGCATGGTTAGTTCCCCAAATATTTTATCATGATTTGCACACCCTCATGTCGTTCCCAACCCATAAGAATGAAGTTTTTTAATATTTTCTCACTGTTCATTCAAAGTACACACAACCACAATTTGTACACTTCAAAAAGTACATTAATGCATATCAATCAAGCTGTTTAATTCAAATCTTATAGATACACATCGACTTTATATGATGAATGGATTTCATTTATGCTTTTATCCACATATACAGTAAACATCACATGATACGTGATAAACACATGTACATAGATCTTGTCAAATATGGTAAACATGGAAGCTCAAACATGCTTGCTTCATTTGTTTTCCAAAGATGAACAGAAGTCTTACATTATTGTACCGACATGAGGGTGAGTAAAAGATGACTGAATTTTCAATTTTGGGTGAACTATTCCTTTATGTTTTTGGCCTTAGAATGTTTGGAGTGTTTAGAATTCACCACCCTTCTCTTCAGGGACATTCCTCTTGCATGTGAGACATTTTAAATGCAAATATCTGGAACTGAGTAACACAGGCAAATTCTCTTTCAGTCGATCCCCAGTCGCAGGATTCCCTGCCGAGCCAGTGCTGCATCTGGTTCCTTTTTCGCCAGGGACAACACAGCCAACTTCCTGTCATGGTGTCGAGAGGTGGGCGTGGACGACACCTGCTTGTTTGAGTCAGATGGGCTTGGTGAGTCTTTTAAACAAATCCAGCTCTCACACAGCAACAAAGAGTTATGAGTAAATAGTCATTGTCTTTTATTCACATGAAATCATCCATTGCTCAGTGAGAGGACATAAAGCCTGATTTATTGCAACAACTGCAGCTCTGTATTTCTAGAGTAAATGCAGTGAGAGTATGTTGGACCTGCACAAATCATCAGACACAAAAACACAAGAGATTTTATGCTTAAAATTAAATAAATTTTGGCCCTTTAGAAGAGACTGCATCCAAATCAGTTTGAAAAGTTGGACTATGCTATGGTTCATGTGGATTTGTACAGATGTGATTTTTAGTAAAATGTAAATCGTGCCAATCATTATGCATTGAGCTTGAAACATGGATTTTCGAATCGTGAATTGGTTGTTTTGATCAAGAATTGATTTAAAATGCTATAAACTTGATTGAATTGCAAATCGGTAAAGCACCATTCAATATTTTAAAATGTTTAAACATTAAATTACTTGCATGTGCAAATTATTGGAGACATAGTGTTATTATTTACATAATCTTATTAATGCATTTAAATACTGAATTTAATCATTAATCAAAATTGAATCAAATGTCATTGTGAGTCTGATTGAAGCATTGTGAATTTGCAAAAACCACAACAATCAAAAACCTATGAATCGTAAATTGAATCAATTTGCTGTCAACCCAAAGATTCACACCCTTAGTAAAATGTGTGCTCATAAAGTGCTAAAAATCAATATATGACATATCTCTTTTTTCTAATAATGTGTTATCAAAACTTAGTCCACTATGATAGCAACAAATCAACATGGAAAGTGACAAGCATGCATAGGCTGAAATTTGAGATGTGAAAAGAAAAGGGAAAATATATCATCATCTTCATCATCAACATCATATATATTTTATTTGTCCCTTGAGGAAAATTAGTTTTGGGCAATATAGGTAAAGCTGCATAACAAAAGTACCCACATCAATAACATAACAAACAATCACACAGTCGTGTCCTTTGAGGCTTGGTTGCCTACTAGTTTGAAATCAAAAATCATTTCCTCTGGTTTTCTAACGTTAATTACAAGACTGTGTTCTTTACTCCAATTAACAAAGTTAGCAATCTCTGTAGTATAATGTTGAATGTCCTCATCCTTATACAGGAGACCAAGAATGGCAGTGTCGTCTGAGAATTTTACAACAATATTCCCAAGATGGTGACTATATTCATTGGTGTACAATGTAAATGAGAGTGGTGAGCAAACACACCCCTGGGGGACACCAGTGCTAATAGACCTACAGAGAGTCTGCTTGCTTTTGACTTGAGTCTTGCCAGTAAGAAATGCGTGGAACCATTTGATGCTATATGGATAAACGGCCATACTATTTAGTTTGGAGAGCATAAGGTACAACTGCACAGTATTAAAAGCAGAGAGCTCAGATCAAGAAAGCCTGGCATAAGCCTTGGGATCCCCCAGATGTTTTGAAACATGATGCACCACAGTAAGGATAGCGAAATCAATGTCCCCATTAATTTGATAAGGATCGAGATAAGCTCTTCTTTAAGCTTCTTCACCATAATCCTCTCCAAACACTTCATCACAATGCAGGTTAAGGCGACTGGGCAATAATCAGTATACTCTTGAGGACCAGGTCTTTTTGGGACAGGTATAATAACTTATTTTTTCCAAATATCTAGAATAATATGTAAATCAACAGGCCTGTGAAAAATGTCCGCCCATGCAGGGGCTAATTCTTCTGCAAAGGTTTTCAAGATAAAAGCAGAAACATCATCCAGCCCATTTGACTTTTTTATATCCATACCTTTAAAACCTTAAACAAAACCTTAACAACATCAAACTCATTTGAGGTTTAGAAGAACTCAGAATTGTCAATCCTAATAGCCCCCATAACATCCCTATAGTCATGAAAATTTACATCAATCCTACAACCAGAATTCCAAAAATGTTGGGGAATTTTTTTTTTAAATTTGAATAAAATGAAAACTAAAAGACTTTCAAATCACATGAGCCAATATTTTATTCACAATAGAACATAGAGAACATAATAAATGTTTAAACGGAGACACTTTTTTTTTTTTACACTTTTATCCACTAAATGAGTTCATTTCAAATTTGATGCCTGCTACAGGTCTCAAAAAAGTTGCACGGGGGCAACAAAGGGCTGAAAAAGCAAGAAATTTTGAAAAGATTCAGCTGGTTAATTAAGTTAATTGACATCAGGTCTGTAACATGATTAGCTATAAAAGGGATGTCTTAGAGAAGCAGAGTCTCTCAGAAGTAAAGATGGGCAGAGGCTCTCCAATCTGTGAAAAAGTGCATAAAAATATTGTGGAATACTTCCTCAGCGTTCCTCAACGTCAAATTGCAAAGGCTTTGCAAATCTCATCATCTACAGTGCATAACATCATCAAAAGTTTCAGAGAAACTGGAAATCTCTGTGCGTAAGGGACAAGGCCGAAGACCTTTGTTGGATGCCCCGTGGTCTTCGGGCCCTCAGACGACACTGCATCACCCCTTGGCATGATTCTGTCATTGACAGTAATAAATGGGCCCAGGAATACTTCCAGAAACCACTGTCGGTAAGCACAATCCGCCGTGCCATCTGCAGATGCCAACTAAAACTCTATCATGCAAAAAGGAAGCCATATGTGACCCTGGACCACAAAACCAGTCATAAGTGTCAATTTTTCAAAATTGAGCTTTATACATCATCTGTTTTGAAAAGAAGAGGAGATTCTACACCATGGTAAACATGCCCCTGTCCCAACTATTTTGAGACCTGTAGCAGGCATCAAATTTGAAATGAGCTCATTTTGTGCATAAAATTGTAAAATTTCTCAGTTTAAACATTTGTTATGTTATATATGTTCTATTGTGAATAAAATATTGGCTCATGTGATTTGAAGGTCTTTTAGTTTTCATTTTATTCAAATAAAAAAAAAACATGCCAACACTTCCGGAATTCGAGTTGTACAATAAAAAATAATTAAGCTCATTTGCCAGTGTCTCCTCCTCATTTACAACCTGCATACTTATCTTTTTAGGTGTCATATTAGTTATACACCTTACCTTAGACCACAACTTTTTTGGATTTTTACTCAGATCACTATCCATTTAAATGTCTGTAATTCTTACGAGTTGCTCTCATTTTATGATTAAGCTTTTTCTGAGCCAGCTTTAAACAGAATTTGACATACACAGATCTGATTTCATTATGCCTGTCAATATCTGGATCATACAGCACCTCCCAGTCAGTACAGAGAAAACAGCCTTTCAATATCTCCACTTTTTCTGAGGACCAAAGTCTCACCAACTTGGTTACAGTTATTTCAGTTATTTCTTATCATTTCAAGTTTTTTTTCAATAAATTATGTAAAAAGTGTAAAAAAATTTAAGATTCACAAAATGTTGCTTTGACATTGTCTGGCATTTTTCAGATTGCTTAAAATGTTTGAGTGTGAAAAGTGAGTTTCTACATTTTCTAAAATTCTATGTGTCCAAAAACAAATACATTTGAAGGACATTTCTGGAAGAATTGTGGTATTCTAGACACAACCTATGCTGGTGAAAGAAAGTCCTCTTCTTCTCCTGTGTAAATCTGCAAACAGCTTTATGATGTGTATGAGGATGAGACATCTCTCTGTCATGTGTCAGATCCAGGCACACAAACGTCAAAGGCTCCAGGTCGATTTTTGCGCAGCTTCTGCTTCTTTATGCTTTGCTTTCAACACATGTCCAAGACAGCTGGAGAGAATAACAAGTCTGCTGAAACTACAGAAAGAGCGAGAGAGAAAGACAGGATCGGTTTGTCTAGGGAGTACAGCAGGGCAGCGCAGCTGAGTTTTCTGAATGCAGAAAGAATAGTTCCTCTCCCACTGGAGTTACACACAATAGAAGCTGCATGTGAGTGTTTTTGTGGTAAAATGTGTTGTATGTAGATGTATTTGTCAGTGTCTCAAGCCAGAAGAACTGTCCTAACATGACTTTCATTTAAATATTCAGAAAACTCTGCTTAGATACCCATGAGATTTGAAATGCAAATCAGTGCAAGAGGAGATTTATCAAGTGTGTGTTGTGTTGTGCTTGTAAATCTGTTCTATACTCTAAAAAAAAAAAAAAAAAGATTAATCATCAAATTAGCATGTCTGTATGGTGTGTAAAGGGTGTATGATGTGGCAAAATATGTGCTGTTCAACCAAACCAAAAAAAAAAAAAAAAAAACTAAATTTTTTATTCATTTTTTTTCTTCCTTTTCCCTCTTTAGAAATAGCTAAATGAAAACATGGATGCGTTATGTTCAGGTGGGATGTTCTGCGGTTTGATGTGGAGATTAGATTTCATGCATGTTGTGTTGTGTTGCCATCACTCAACTCCACTGGATCATGGGAAATGTAGTTTTTGTGTGCCACAATGCCATATGAAAAGCATGTGTTGTTCAATCACTGTTTGCTGAAAACAACGCTGAGAGAACATTAGCTGTCAGTGAATTAGTATTTCATCATCTCTGTGTCATTCTGCGGTCTCTTGGTTTCATCATTCAACCACATTGATGTTTTTCAGTAGTTCTTTGATTGTTACAGTATGTCAGCACAAGATGCAGTGTCTGTGTTATGTCTAATGGGTTTATATTTATGTTCTTCTAGTTTTACACAAACAGCCAAGAGAAGTTTGTCTATGTCTTCTGGAGCTGGGAAGAATAGCATCAAGGTAAATTTTATTCAATTCAATTTAAGTTTATTTGTATAGTGCTTTTCACGATACATGTAAAGCAGCTTCACAGAAATGCCTTGTTTCAATGTTGTGTTCACAGTGTTTTCTATTATCGGTCAGAGATGAGTATGTCCAAATGGCAGGGTTTAAATAATGTAA
>JAFVLL020000472.1:39070-49252 GCA_021397915.2 Tor tambroides
CACATAATATTCAGTTTTGTTAAATGACACTTGTCAATAATTCAAATTTACACAATTCAAATTCAAATAGTTTTGTCATATTATGAGCTCCATATACCCTTAGCATATCATTAACTGTGCTGCAAAGCAGAGGGTCTAGTGAGAAGGTAGCCAGGTTAATCTGGTAACAGTTACATTTTTCTGTAGATGTTTCACTAACTGTTCATATTTCCCCCTATTTTCACGATGTCGTGTGCTGTTACCGCTTATTTATTTGTATTTAGAACCGCTAACTTGAATAATAACTCGCAGCAGCAGTGTAAAAGTAGCCCGGAGTCAGACCCACCTCTCCCGCATTGACATCCGCACGCGCGATTTGGAATCACAAACTTGGCTGTATTTGAGTCTTCAAGGCATTTTGAGGACACAACATCGTCAAGTAGGTAAATTTAACGAATGTTACAGTATCCACTGTGGTTGTCCGCTAGTAAAAACGTAGTTTTATCAGTCATTATACGTGTTCGAACCAGCGCAAACAGATAATGTTGCCTCACGAAGTTAGCCATCAGTCTCCTTGCTCACGTTGAGCATACCAGCTTATTTCTGGTTCAAACATATATGGCTTAATTAAACAAATATTTCCACTTGCCATAAACCATTGTATTGCGTTTACTGCAGTTCAGTTAACGGATCAGCAGGCCCTGGCTGGCTGGTGTGTGACTGAGTGGAGGCGGGGCTAATGAGGCAAGGGTGTAGAGTTACATTCAAGCTGTTTTAAGGCATGAGAAAAGTATTTTCACAAGAAAAAATATTTAAATATGTCATTTTGATGATCAAAGATGAATTTTAAAGGATAAAAGTTTTGACTACAGGGGGACTTTAATTCCACTGGATCATGGGAAATGTAGTTTGTGTGCTCCATGACGCAATATAAAAAGCATGTGTTGTTCAATCACTGTATGCTGAAAACACGCTGAGAATCTCACGATGAGAGAACATTAGCTGTCAGTGAATTACTATTTCATCATCTCTATGTCATTCTGTGGTCTCTTGGTTTCATCATTCAACCACATTGATGTTTTTCAGTAGTTCTTTGATTGGTACAGTATGTTAGCACAAGATGCAGTAGCTGTGTTATGTCTAATGGGTTTATATGTTCTTCTAGTTTTACACAAACAGCCAAGAGAGGTTTGTCTATGTCTGCTGGAGCTGGGAAGAATAGCATCCAGGTGAATTTTTATTAAGTTCAATTCAACTGAATTCAATTCAATTCAAGTTTATTTGTACGGCGTATTTCACAATACATATTGTTGTAAAGCAGATTCACAGAATCTTGTTTCAAAGTTTTCTGCTAGCGGTCAGAGATGAGTATGTCAAAGTATTTTCCAAATGGCAGGTTACATAAAATAATGTAAAATGTGACCCTGGACCACAAAACCAGTCATAAGGGTAAATTTTTTGAAACATCATCTTAAATCTGAATAAATAAGCTTTCCATTGATGTATGGTTTGTTAGGATAGGACAATATTTGGCCGAGATACAACTATTTGAAAATCTGGAATCTGAGGGTGCAAAAAAATAAAAATATTGAGAAAATTACCTTTAAAGTTATCCAAATGAAGTTCTTAGCAAAGCATATTACTAATCAAAAATTAAGTTTTGATATATTTGCGGTAGGAAATTTACTAAATATCTTCATAGAGCATGATCTTTACTTAATATCCTAGTGATTTTTAGCATAAAAGAAAAATCAATAATTTTGACCCATATTTGGTATTTTTGGTTATTGCTACAAATATACCCGTGCTACTTATGACTGGTTTTGCGGTCCAGGGTCACAAATATAAAATAATAATACCCAACATAATATATAACCTATGTACTATATACATCATATAGTATTACATCATATAGTTTTATATTCATCATATAGTTTTATTTCTCTGGCATCCAATTTCTTTCATCTAACACACTAAAATGCTTAAGTGAATATTTCATGTCCATATATGTATGTATGTATGTATGTACATATTGTGGCGGGAGGAGCAAAACGACAGACACAGTGGGTGTGGCGTCAGGTCTCGGAGAGGCTTTTATTCAACAGAAATAATCAAAATAGTGTCCAAAGGGAGAAAAGTGTCCAAAATAAACAGGGGGGGTCTGGTGTCCTCGTCGTGCTTCGAGGTTCGTGAAGGAGGGGCAGTGTTCGATGAGGAAGGGTCCAGGGAAGGGGCGGAGTCCGGTGGCCGCACGCGTTCCCCTCTCCGGTCCGGGGCGCCAGGGGCGGCGGCTTCCTGCAGCGGCTTCGCTCTCCTGTGGCCCGCGGCACGTCTGGGGGATTCCACGGCCCGGCATCCTGGCCCGTCAGCCGTCACGGGTGCGGCAGTTCCTCCCTCAACGCTCCCTTCCTGGACCCACGAGGACACCAGCGTGCATGCACGGGGGAAGAGACCGGTCTCTCGAGGAGAGGCGCACTCGGCATTTAAACGGCGGCGATGATGAGGCCCTATTCGATTCAGGTGTGCCTCATCACACGCCGCCACGGACTAGTTTCAGCGCCCCTCCTCTCACACGCCCACTCCCATCGGGAGCCTAGTGAAGGGCGGCGAATAAGGGACGGGGTGGTGATGATAATAAAGGGGGGAGGCAGCCGACTCGTCACAATATGTATTTATTTATAGAAGATAAAATAGCATAGGGATCTAAAATATGAATGAGGCATTAATATGTGGTAGTAATATCCATGCTTAATAATAGTGAGAATTGGTCCTTAAAATAAAGTGTTACTATATAGAGTATATAATATAATAGAAAATGTAATATATAATGTGTGTGTGTGTACACTTTATTTGTAATGGCAGTAGCAAAAAACATTCACAAAGCGACAAATCTACATGTTTTGCGTGATAATTTCAAAATTTAATGTAAATGTGGTTAACTTGCTTTGTTTGCTTTTATAATGATAAATTTGTGTTTATTTTAAATCAGCATTTTGTTGTACATATAAACACTCTGTAAAGTGTGAATGGTCACTGTTGTGTCAGGTATAAGGTTGAGCCACCTGGACTTATAAAGCTGGAGAAAGAGATCGAACAGGAAGAGAAGACACCTGAACCTCCACTCTCACCTGTACCTCCCACTTCCAATTCTCAATCTCCATCTGTTTCTCCATCCGTCTCTCCATTCAACAAGACCAGCAAAAAAAGCACCGGCAAACTACTGGATGAGGCTGTTTGTAACATTTCCTTTCTCACATATCACTCTTGTTATCGGTAACACTGTAACTTTTAGACTGACAAATGTTTCTTTCCTCTATTTCTGCTATTTCTGTCATTTTACATGTAACGTGTTCCAGGTGAAGCACATTTCTGAAGATCCACCCTGTAAGTGCCCAAATAAGTTCTGCATAGAGCGACAATCACAAGGCCGTTACCGTGTTGGAGAGAAAATGCTTTTCATCAGAGTGAGTATAAAACACACAACAAACCTTAGTCAGGGTAGATGTCATATTTACAACCCAGGCTCATTCTAAATACATAACTCTGCTTACATGTTCAAAGAAAAGGTTTCTATGTGTAAATTTTATATCTTTTCTGCTATAGTAAACTTGCTCAGTAGCTCACCTGAAACAGCATTGCCCTTGTGATGTGGAGCAGCTAAATTTTCTATTATATATTATATTTTCTATTGTATTATATACTGTACATGCACTGCAAAACCCAACAAATTAGGGTAACTCAAACCGTTTGAGTAAACTGATTGCCTTAAAAACCCGACAAGTTAGGCTAACTCAAACCGTTTGAGGAAACTTCTTGCCTTAAACCATTTAAGTTTTTTAAAACTAACAATTATGAGTGCTCTGAACTTATTTCAGTTGAGTTCACTAAGTAATTAAGTGATTAATTAAGTGCTGATTGAGCATTAGTGATGAACACCTGCTGTTAACAAACAGAATCACTGACAGAAAGAGAAACACAAGAACAACAACTAACTGAAATCAACTGAAATAAAATACATTAAATCTCAAGATCTAAACAATCCCACAAACAGCATCATCAGCTCCACTTAATAACCAGACTGACTTTATTTCTGTCAGACATCTACAGAAGATCTTATTGAGAATTAACTAAGGTTTAGATGTTGATTTGTTTCATTTGAAGTAACCATGTTAGAGATCAGTGTCTGCTTTAGTTGGGCTCTTGACCCTTGACGTTTGTGTTATTTTTCTCTGGTTGTTGTAAGCAAGTGTTCCTCGAACATATTTGTTATAATTCAAAAGCCCAGAGAAAATGATCAGTAGTTGATTGTTATATATTTATAATGACAATCATCTGTTAATGAACTGATCTCATTGAGAGTGAACATAGACTCATTGTGTGTCTAATCTCTGTTTAAATGGCTGTTGTATTGCTTGTAGTAAAAGTGATTCTAAGAGCCAGTGGTTCTGTGACAGACAGTTAATAAAGGACTTTCCAAACAGTTTGTCCACAAAAAAGTTTTAATCTATAGTAGTAATTAGACTCACACAGACATCAAGAATCAGCTTATGAACCTCAACAATGGTGACCATTAAAAAATAAAAATAAAATAATAATCATGTTGCAATGCATGCTGGGTACTAGCATAGTACAAAACTCATCCATGGCTCCCAGCATGCATTGCTGCATGATTTTTTTTTTTTTTTTTAATTTTTATGGTCACCATTGTTGAGGTTCATAAGCTGATTCTTGATGTCTGTGTGAGTCTAATTACTACCATAGATGAAAACTTTTTGTGGACAAACTGTTTGGAAAGTCCTTTATATTAACTGACTGTCACAGAACCACTGGCTCTTAGAAGCACTTTTACTATAATCAATACAACATCCATTTAACCAGAGATTAGACACACAATGAGTCTATGTTCACTCTCAATGAGATCAGTTCACTAATAGATGATTGTCATTATAAATATATAACAACCAACTACTGATCATTTTCTCTGGGCTTTTGAGTTGTAACAAATATGTTCGAGGAACACATGGTTACAACAGCCAGAGAAAAAGACAAAAAAATAAAAAAAAACCTAACACAAATGTCAAGGGTCAAGAGCCCAACTAAAGCAGACACTGATCTCTAACATGGTTACTTCAAATGAAACAATAAATCAACATCTAAACCTTAGTTAATTCTCAATAAGATCTTCTGTAGATGTCTCAGTCTGGTTATTAATAAGTGGAGCTGGTGTTGCGGTTTGTGGGGTTGTTTAATCAGATTTTGAGAGATTTAATGCATTTTATTTCAGTTGATTTCATCTAAGGCGATGGTGTTTCTCTTTTCTTCAGTGATTCTGTTTAACAGCAGGTGTTCATCACTAATGCTCAGTCAGCACTTAAATAATCACTTAATTACTTAACTGCAAGTTCTAAAACTTACATGGTTTAAACCAAGGGGAATTTGTTTACTCAAACGGTTTGAGTTACCCTAAATTGTTGGGTTTTACAGTGTGGTAACACTTAATTTTAAGGACCAATTCTCACTATTATTAAGCATGCATATTACTACCACATATTAATGCCATATTTATGACCATATTCATGACCAGGTAATGACACTCCACAATGGATCACATAGAAGGAAGCTAAAATGACGTGGTTGCTTCAGCAAATGCGTTTTTATCTCCCACTTGATTTTTCTCTCACTGTTTAGTGAGGTGGTAAACTAATTTTAAATGCAACAGAGCATTCAATTTTTGGTGCCACTTAACGGACATTTCATTTCCGATCTACCATGATACATACAACATCCAGTGTAATAAAACTGAGTTTAACTCTATAACTGTGTTTAAGAAAACACAGTATTTAGCATCAGTCACTGGAGCTTTTTTCATTTTTTAAACTGCAATGAAACTACAAGCAACGCAATATCATTTTGTAACCATTTGTACTCACAGCCACTTTTTTCATGAAACTGGGCTTTTAATAAACCTGCATCTGCAATGGAGAAAAAAAAAAGATATTGCTTATAGTGCTTCTTGTAGATGTGTCACCTTAAAAGTGCAGTTAAATGTACCCAGAGCAACATATGTCAGGTTTAGGCTGTCGTGTATTTCCAGTGAGCCTGGGTTGCATATTTATGTAGCATGTTAGCATGTTGCTAAGTTAACAGACTTAAAAAATGTTTAAAAAGTGGACCATGTCTTAAAAAGAACCACAATGCTGCTTATTTTGTGTCAGGAAGCACCTATGATCCTTTAACATTATTTCTACATAAGCAGTTTAAATTTTATTACCTACTGCTGTGTGATCACTTTCATTATTGCGTTAAACACGCACACAAACACAGCAGTGGGGCATCCCATAAGAGCACAGACTCCACTAACTGACAAAGACTGATTAGTGAAATGGGCCTGGTCACCATGGAAACTGTTACTTGGCAACACAAGACTAAAAGATGCTTTAGATTTGAGTTATCTTCATCATTTACCTGCATTCAGCTGTGTTTTATTACCCTGAGCTGTACAGTAATAGACTGATAACTACTCTCGAGTGATCACATCACTCTCATCAGTCATAGCTCATTAGAAACAGTGTTTAATGAGTGTTCTCTCTAAATAAAAACACCTAGTTGGCCGGTAAATCTTTAATGTAATAATTTTCTTTTTCTTTTTTCTATTTCAAATTGAAAGGGAAAAAAATCCATAATAATTAATATTAATAATTCTGACATCTCTGCTTACAACACAGCTAACAATAGTATGTTTTTTGGATAATTATGTGCTGGCGTTTCTATTAAATTAGCTTATCAAAAGGTACTACTGGAAGGAAAATGAATGGAAAAATCACAACACTTTATTTTAAGGCCCAGTTCTGGCTATTAACAAATGATTAACTACGACTTTTGCCTCAATAAATTCCTAATTGATGTTTATTATTAGGTAGTAAGGTAGTTGTTAAGTTTAGGTATTGAGTAGGATTAGGGATGTAGAATATGGTCATGCAGAATATGTGCTTTATAACTACTAATAAATAGCCAATATGTTAATAATAGGCGTGCTAATAAACAACTAGTTAAGAGTGAGAACTGATCCCTATACTAAATTACAACACTCAGTATGGTGGCTATAAAGATAAAAAAATTCCCACACTAAAGTCAATATATTCTTCATCTGAATATATTTGAAAAATTTAGTATCACATTAGTTGTTCACCAATGTATCCTCTGCAGTGAATGGGTGCCGTCAGAATGAGAGTCCAAACAGCTGATAAAAACATTACAATATTACACTTTCAGTGCAGAGGAACCATTGGTGAGCAAGTGATATAATGCTGTTTCCCATCTACATCTGGGATGGCCTGAGTAAATGTTTAAAATGTTTTAATGTTTAATGTTGATTTGAGATGACATTAAAATGACATTTGAAATGACAGAATTGTCCTGTCCACTCTTAGACATTCACAGTCGACAAATTAAATATGCTCGCTTTCTCTTTCGCTCTCTCTCCATTAGCTCAGTAATTTGATTTGATCAGCTTTAGCTGTCTAGACCTCATAATTACACAATTAATATTATTCCTCTTTTTCAAGTTTAGATGTCAGGGCTCGGCTTTCATTTAAAAAAACTGACTGCATCGATTCATCATGCTAAACCACTGCAGCTGATATTAATTCAGTCGCCTGTGGAGAATCACATTAGTCAGTGCTGGTTTTAATTGCTCTCTGGCTGAGAAATGAAGCAGGCTGCATCACTGCTGCCCCCTATAGTTTCTGCACCCATGACAAAGACTCACTGCTTGATACATTCAAAGAGCTACTTAAAAAAATACCAGGGTATACCAACAAACCATGCATTTTTATTGAATAGTCAGGAAAGAAAATTAAACCGACCTATCTTTTTAAATGAAATTAGCAAGTTGCATGACACCCTCATTCTTAAAAACAATGAACAAAACTACACAAAGATATCAGACCACATTAAATACAGGGTGTGCCATTTGCAATGTGTTTTGTGAATTCGCTGCTGAGAGCATGAAAAATTAAAGAGACATTGATATTCAGCAGACCAACACTCAAACTCTGTCACACTTCTGCTGTTTATTCAGTTCTGTGTAATATTAATTAATAATATTTACATTACATTACATTAGTCATTTAGCAGACGCTTTTATCCAAAGCGACTTACAAATGAGGACAGCAATCAAAATCAACAAAAGAGCAATAATATACAATAATATAATAGTAATATTTGATTTAAAAGACATTTTTATTTGACACTTTTGATAGATAATTTTGGCACTGTTTGGTTGCCTCTTTGTCTAGTGTAAAATCTGAGCCAGTTGAGAATCACAGCCGTAGCGTGCCATGTGTTTACTGGAGATAAATGTAATTGGTTACAAAATGTTTATTTAAATAAACATAGAGATCCTGTTTTCTGCTCTATCAATCTTATGACTTAAATGACTAAAATCCTTTTCTCAGTGTATTTTTCGAATCCAACTGCTTTAAAACATGTTGCCCAGCAACCAAGGCCAAATCAAGCAAATCTTCTGCTTTCTCTTGTTCATTTTCCAGTGAAAAGAGCAAATGAATTTGTCTCAAGGACACATTCCTTTTGTGCTTGTCTTTGAAAGACCTTCCTGTTGAAATACCCATCAGATTCCCCAGATGGTTTAGTAGAGAGTTATCAGAAAGCTGTGTTTTCATTTCATTCTCTTTTAAATACACTGTGTTCTTCAGTGTGTGTCGTTTGACCTGTTGAACTTTGGTGCTCCTGAGAGAAATTGATTGTGTGTGTTCCCTATTAAGGGAGTTTTTTTGCGATAACCTTCAACATGACAGACCTGAGCTGCTTTATATAACATATGTGTGTCTACGGTATGTTTATATAGGGGTCCTGTGGTGACTTGTAGAGTCTGATTGCTAATATATTTGTGGCTCCGGTGCCTGAGGGCCACACAGACGCCCATCTGGAGAGGCTGACCTGTGAATGTCCCTCCGTCAGCCTGCTAAGAGCCTTATGAATCTTTAATATCATTCCCCCGCAGGGTTAATATGAGCTGCAGCTCACAGTAGGAGATTTCTCTGTTGTTGTTTATTGTTTAGTGTTCATTCATTTTTCCAGTCCTCGCAGATCTGTTTTTGAGCATGTGTCTGTAGGCTATGGCTTTTTCAGCTCTTTATCCCACAGGAGAGGGTTACGGTGTGTTATCAGAGTGACATTTTGTCATTTCTCACCCTTTATGAAAGATTCTTTAGCAGCCTGTTCAAGGCTGCAGGGACAGAGGCTGTAATAGAGGGATGAATCACAGCTGAATTACTCTAGTGACACGTTTTACTGGAACTGTGATTAACTATTATTATGTGATGGGGTTTTTGTGTATGGTGTATTCTTTAGAGCTCTCTCTCTCTCTCCCTGTGTGTGCCTGGAGAGAATTTAGCTCAGATTGATGGTAATTGGTTGTAGAAGACAGTAAAATTCATTAATAATGCATTTGTGCATTAAAATTGTGTTGTAAATCCAAACCAAAGATTCAACATTAAACTCACAAAGAAATGTCAGTCTCATAATTTCACCTCAAAATATAAGAAAATTAAGCCTGTTTTGGGGTGATTAATAGTATAATTAAATTTCACTAATTTTCAATAGAATTGCCTAAGAATACGAAGAACAACAACATTGTTTTTCTCCTCATTACAGAAATAAGAATGAGATAAAAAAAAAAAAACATTGCTACTGAGAATGGGTATTGAATATTGATTAATAGTAATGTAAATATGCATACATATTTTTTTCATGCAAAATACAATTTATTATTTAAATATTACCCTGATATTCACCCTGTTGTCAACCCCAATCACATTAAAAGCAAAATAGGTCTCAAAATACACTATATTGCCAAAAGTATTGGTTCACCCCCTTCTAATGAACAGGTTTGACTACTTTAGTAATTTCTGAGTACAAATCTTAATGTTAAAGCAAATAATGATATTCTAGGAAATTGTGTGCTTCCAATATTATAGCAACAGTTTGCACAGGACCCTTTTCTATTCTAACATGACAATGCCTCTGTGTATAAGGCAAGGTTCAAAAAGAAAATTATTGATTCAGTCAGTGTGGAAGAACTTGATTGGTCTGGTCTGCATAAAACCAAGTCCTAATCCCAGTTTAACACCTCTGGTGTGACTGTAAATGCAGACCTTGAGCCAAAAACTCATCACCAAACAC
>JAFVLL020000473.1:0-17500 GCA_021397915.2 Tor tambroides
AAAAGAAGGGATATTCGAATCTCAAAATTGAAAATCGAATGCCAACCCACCGAACGAATATTCGAATAATCGAATATTCTGGTCCAGCCCTAATAATTTTACAGCGTTCATCCCTCAAAAACAGAGAAAACATTGTTCACAAACATCTAGGCTAAATGTCTGTCTCTTTTAAAGTGTTTAGTGTATATAATGAGTTGTATTTATAGGGGTTATTATACTGCAGCACAATTTTTAACCCCACACCAGACCTGGCTACAGCCATGGTCCTTGGTTCTTACTGCATTTTTTTCTACTTAATATCCCAGCTGAAGTGTAGTTACCATTCAAAAACTGTGATAAATGTTCATAAGGGCCAGCAAAGTAAAAAGTGCACTGACACAGCAGATGTAATTATGGCAAGCTAATGTTAAATTGAGTTCCAGCCATCGACCTGGCGTACTGTACAACAGGTCAAGCACGGTGGTGCTGAGCAGGTGCTGTAGTGACAAAACGACTGATCTGCCATTATTCCACCTCGCCATGATGGAACTCTAGAACTTTCCACTAACAATCATGCTCCTGAGCAGCTACAGAAGACTGGCTAGTGATTTGCCTAAGTGATATTGTCAGTATATTAGCAGTGGATGAAAAGGCAGACGGGAAATCGTTGAAGAGCGTGACGTGCAGGACGATGGATGGCTAACGTAAGTTAGCGCGCTCCTTACTTCGCTGCTTTAAATTACAGCCACCCCTTAAAACAAGCCAGCCAGAACACATATCCATTAGCATAACAGCTTTGCACAAGTCAACACCTGGCAAGGTTTAAATATGCAGACTGTATGATGAATTTCAAGCATGAAGGCTGCTTGCATGCTATTTCAGTATATCATTACCATAAGTGATAGCATTGTAAGGGAAAAATCCATATCGCTAACAGTTAAGGTGATGGAAACAGGCAAGCATGAAGATAGCTTCAAGTGTTTTGATGGAAAGAGGTGCCTAAAATGCAGGAACCTTTTGACTGCACAGATTTACAATGCTCCTTGAGTCATTTTACCATATGCTGTGGATTATACTAAAATTCACTCTAAAAGACCACAGGGCCTGTCTGCTCTTTTATAAAACCAAAAAGGAAACTTCAGCTTTGAGTATTTGAGTATATTTATAAACATGCTACAGCAATTTATCTCTCAGCTGGACCCTTAATGCTTTTACAACAACAAAACCCATCACAGTTCTGGTTGCAGACTGTTAGTTAGTAATTTTTTTTTTTTTTAGTATGACATCTGAGTGTAATGAATTATCAAAAGAAAAATTTGTAGGACGAGGACTAGTTCTATGCATCAGTTGTTAACTGGATTGTAAAATGTGAGCAATGCACTCAAAAATGAAGGCAGATGAATGCGTGCTTGCAAGAGTTTAGGTGGACAGAATGATTGGAGAAATCCGGAGTCTGTCATTTTCACCGGAAGGTCCAGTTAAATACATTTTAAATACATTTTGAAAAATTAAAAAAAGGAAACTGATAATCTGTTATAAAGATCTATAATATATGTTTAGAAAATAGACTGAATTGAATTTTCATTCATACCAACTTTACTGTTTTTACCTCAACATACACTCAAAATGGATTTTCTTAGTTTTTTCCCCCTTTTTGCCTCTCATTTCCAGTCAAAATGACCGTCATCAACCCATCTTACAAAACAGTCCATGGTAAAGAAAGTACGTCACTGTACATCAAAAAAAGAAGGATCTTGAAAACAGAAAATACTCGACAGAAGTTCAAGGCTGAGGCTTGCAGTCACTTCACTGCATTCACGTGTTCATTTTCTTTATGAAAAAAAAAAAACACACATACACACATTCAAACAGAATAAACCTGTTCCCACATAATGTGCAGTTAATGGAAGAGAACATTCACACAATCCAAACAGACTTCCAGGTCTAAACAGACAGAGACCTCTCTCAGGAATTGGCACTTCAAATTGTGGCTTGCCACAAATGGAGAAAATCTCATTGACGGACACTTTAAAACAGGCAAAGCACTTTCTGAGCTCCATGTTTACAATGCGAAACGCCTGGGGAGACGGAACGCTGCAGGAAGATAGACTTTTATTCTACAATGCACCGTTTCCCATGAGATAGTCGTCCACACATTCAAAAGGGTGAGAAGGAGAGCAAAAGAGAGTGAGAGCTTTTGCACACAATGTGTTATTAAATGTGTGGGAGAGCCCACTAGCAAACCAGTGTAGGAGGTACGAGGCGTAAAAAAAAAAAGGAGCTCATTCAAATGCTTGATATAAATATGTGGACACTTTTTGAAATGGAATTGCTGATATATATATATATATATATATTTTTATAGCATGCATGAAACGAATGATGCCATGCATAAGGATGCACAAGGTATACATTAGCAAGCCGAGTGAGGAGCACTAGTGCACACATGAGGCAGAGCTGAGATTAGCCAGCGACCGTTTACCGCCTAATGCAAAGTTTAATTATAAAGCAGCTCCATTTGTTCCGTGTTCCCTGCTTTGCGTTCCACTCATTACCCAGGTAGATGAAGGTAAATTAACGGAACAATAAACAGGCACAAACATGCCAGTAAACATCCCTAGCTTGAGCATATTTTAATGGAGTCCCAGGAAGAGTAAAGCAGACAGGAGATGTGCCACTGGAAGCCCTCCAAACAGAGTTTAGTCACCATGGTGATTCCGTAAAGCGCTCTGATCGAGGAGTGTGAATTTTTAAATGAAACAGTGGATGGCCACAGTCAAAAGCTGAGTTTTGCGCTGCTCATCACCATAGCACCCGGCTAAAATGGGTTTACCTGACACATCTGTTCCAAATAAACCTGGCAGGGTCGTCTTCCTGAAAGAGATGTAATGGTGCAACTCTCTTCCAGAGCTAATTGTAGACTAAGAGGATTGGGTGTACTGAACACAGAGAAGAATGTATGCATGCTGAGAAGCTTGATGTTAGGCTGATGGAAACTATTAATTTTATTATAAGCTTTACTAGCGTGATGAGTTTTTTGTTTGTTTGTTTGATTGATTGTTTTGTTGCATGTGCAACATACTGAAACGTTGCTCTACCTAGTTTTGAAAAACTCCAAAAACGTACCTATACTGTACGTACAGTTCACTGCACTTTTCAACTGCTAAATGAACACTAGTGGGAGTAAAACAACTTTCATTCCTGTTCACAATATCATTACAGTGGAAGATTATCAATTAATCAGCACTTGTTTTCACATGGTTCCTTCCACAATATTACACTATAAAAAATGCTGGGTTAAAAACAACCCAGTGCTGGGTAAATATTGGACAGAACACATGCTGGGTTGTTTTCAACCAACAGTTAGGTTAAATGTTTAACCCAGCCTTCTGGGCAGTAACCCAACCACTGGGTCTAAACAACCCAATCGCTGGGTTTGTCCATATTTTACCCAGCACTGGGTTGTATTTAATCCAGCATTTTTTAGTGTGTATGTTATTACCATTGTAAATTATTTGTAGACTAATATGTTTGTGTAGCACCTTTAGTCCTGGACTAGTGACATAAGCACTAACATCTATCTAGGCTCGGACAGGGGTTGCTTAAGAAGAGTGAGTCAGTTGAACAATTAACGGATTTATTGCCAGAAACAGCAATGTAACAGACACAGCCTTAACTGGGTATATAAACGATGAAATAAAACGACGAGCTCTTCAAAATAAAAAATAACAACTAAACAAAATCAAACAGAAACCAGTTTAGTTCTTTGTCCTTGAATATATAGGTCTGAGTCCAAAGAATAGTTCCTTAAACCAGTGTGTGCATAGATTCCAAAAGCGATCAGTTCCTTGAATGAGTGTATGGATTGCAAACAAAAGGGAAGTTCCGCTCGTCGAATGCAGGTACACTGAGTGCACTAAGTATTCCTACCAGTGTGGATGAAACAAGGTTGATGCTCTTATCTGGTGTTTCGATGGGCAAATCAAGCCAATCAGGCTCTCTCTGTGACGAATCTCGCGGCTGGCCACACCACTTTCACGATCGTCACAGTCTCACTGGGCTGGGCTCGCCATCTCCAATTCTTCTGATACCTCAAAAAAAACAATCTACACAAAGCATAGAAGTAATAAATGTTCTGTTCTTAACATGAGACCTCAATAACTTCTTTTCTGTCTTTCAAAGTACAATCAGTGTAACCAGTTACTATAGATGTACTTAAATGAAATAAGCAATTGCATTTTTTTATAAACACGTGCTTCCAAAATAAAATGAATTACATAAATCAAAACAACAATAAAGATGTTAACATCACTAATACAGTGGTTTACATTTGCTCTTTTTACACATCTTACATCTCTTTTTAATGTTTCACATTAACATGAAATGGAATTGCATTATTCCATTTTAACTTATTCAGAATAGCATGAACAACTCAAAATAAATACACTTGTAACGCATCTGCTTTATAACCCCTTTACAATCGCTACTTTGCTTGAAACGAGTCACTCTCTCTGACCCATTATGCTGCACCAGCAGGTTGCCTCCAAGGTTAAAACATGGCGTGCATGAAAGTAAAAGTGTGAACATTGTTGTAAACGACATTGATTGTTCTCATAACCATGATACTACTTACCAAAGTTGGTTTAAAACATTGAATTTTCAGATACTCCGATTGGTTTTGTAAGGAGAATGTCTTTTTAAACAACAATACACCACTACTCTATCCCATATAACGTTAGTAGCGAGAAAAGAACTAGAAAAATGAGGCTCACTCACCGGAGATTAAACAAAATTTACCAACAGTGCTTCATTCGACGTTCAAGTAGAATCTAGTAGTAAACAGCTTAGTAATTAAATTCAATTATGAAACTCAGGATTTAAAGCAAATTTTGCAGTAGTTTAATACATAAACTCAGGAGCTCATCTGCATGCACGTTTCTAGAAGAATCATCGACAGGAAAATATGATTCTTGCTTACTCTACGATCCACTCTACTAGGAGGAGTAGAGCGCCCTCTATAGAAAATTATATACTACTACCTCTGACTAAGTATCCCTAATTTTATAGGGGTTACATTTGCATCACATAAGCAGCTCCGTATGGCTTTCTAAAGTAGTAAGCTTGCTTGGTAGCTCACCTGGTACAGTACTCAGGTACGAGTCCAGTGAAAGAAGAATCACAACAAAAGAGATCAAACACTTGTACAAACAAGTACATTGGATGAGCAAACACATTTGCTTTTCTTTTTAATTCCAGAATGGAGCGACATTAAGATCCTACAGGATCTTTACACTGCTGCTTGCTTTGTGTCACTCAGCATGCACCATGTGTTTGCTAAGCTGTACAAGTAAGTCAATACTCAAGATTGACCATGTGATACATTGTTTCCTGCTTCTGTAATTCCTGTGCAAATTAATTTATACCAACAGTAAGCACTGTATATTTGCTGCTTTGATTCGAGAGTTAAATCGCTCTGGGGTTGGCAAATTTAACCGTAATTAGATCAAAACACACTGAGGGGGCATCTACCATGGGGGATCCCATACACCACTAGTTTTGAAGGGACTGCGGCTTTTACCAGCTAAGTCTATTAAAAATTGTCTATTGCATGTATATTAGTCTATTGAAAATAGACTTAGCATAATGGCTAATACCTTTAATTGCTGGTATTAGTATTGCTAAAGTGCAGGTTAAAAAAGTCAATGTTGACAGTCTGTGGATGTAAAAAATTTCAGACCTTGAAGATGTATACAGTACAAGTTCCAGTCACTTGTATCTCTCAGCCACATCTTTACAATCCAGCTATCCATACAGCTTTCAAGAGCTGTGTTTTTCTCTACCGGTCTCTCCTCCTTCATTATTAGTATGAAAGGAGTAAACGGCTTGTGGGCGTTAGCACTCCAGGCTAGCATCCGCTCATGCTCGACCAAACAGTCTGATGACAAAAAAAACAGACAGCACACATGTGTGAAGATTGATGTGCCCCTTACAGGTCTCTGGTTTCAAAATGTGGATGCTGACAGTAATTTATGCGACTAATAAATGCATTGGGAAAAAAGTCATTAAAAAAAATGAGGCAAATATTGAAGTTTGTTGACTTATATGCCATTGTAGTTGCTTGAAGAGTTGTCCTCCAGATCCATGTATATTACTACAACATAGTGAAGAAATACAAAGATGGGGAAAAAAAGATTAAGAAAATAAAATCACATTTTCATAAGATAGACTTATTTTTACTTGTTTTGCCAGCTTTGGCTCATTTGGCATAAACAACAACAGTGGCTCACTTGGCACAAACAAAACTTCATTTCTGTTGAAATCACGCTATTCACAGCTGTGTTCAGACTCCCTGTTGTCACCCTATAGTGCTGCTAAGAGGACATGCTAGTCATGCATCAATAAGATGTTACTGATCATTTGGCCACAAATTATTCCTATAAAAGCACATATATTTATATCCAAAGTAATGCACATGAGGAGGAGGTAATTGCTTTTTTGTTGTTGTTTTTTTTTAAAAGAGCCAGACTATACTAATAAAAATTGGGAGTCAGACATTTAATTATGAGATGAAAATGAAAACTTTTGTAATTATTTACTCCTGTCTGTGGTTACAAATCCATCTGAAGCCAGTGGAACACAAAAGTGCACATTTAAAAAAAAAATAAAATTGTTTATGCACATCAACTGTTTACGCACAACACTGTGGTCAATGCAGTTTATACTAAAACCGTATCATGTAAGTAATTTAAGGCTAATCTTCCCCATCCCAAAGATCGCCCATGTTATCAACTTTTTTTTTTACTATTTTATGGCATTTTGACTATAATGAGGAACTTTTAAAAGGTCAAGTATAGCCCACACCTTTCACAATATCAATCCACATGAGGCTAAAACTGTCTTACATAAATAATACATTTAAAACTGAACAAAGAAAAAATGCCTGTTCTTCCTTTTTCCCTTTCAGACTCCCATTCAGTGAGAAAAATTACCCTTGAGCAGATGATCATTGTTGAGTACAGAGCGAACTTGTGATCCACAACTACGAAGAATCAAACACAGGATGTATGCATTTTAGACATACTTTTTACAAGCTTTCTTTATAAACTTTAGTTTAAAGGCCTAAATAAGAGAACATTCTGTCCATTCTTTTTTGAAGACCCGGTAGCTGCTTCTGCTGACAGACCACTTGCCTAGGCAAAAGTGATATGGCTAAAGCAGAAGAAAAAAAAAGACATTTCTAGTTATAACACAGTTATAACATAACATTATTATCATCATCATCAACATTAAAAATGTCTCATTAAACATACAAATAACATAAATTAAAAGAACATAAACTGTTTTCTTTTCTTTCTTTTTTCCCACCTTTTTGACAGCAAAGAATAGATTTAACACAAAAAAGTAAGACCAGGATTCAAGACTAACAATGACCTCTCAGTGGAGTTTTGCTTGATTGCTCACAAGTAAACATTTTTTGCTGTTTTGAATCTGAATCATGTTCAAAGAAAATCTGCTGCGCCGCAATTTCTGTCCCTTTAGAGATGTGCAATATATTTTGTATACTCTTGGCAAGTCCACAAAAGCAACACAGCCTAATCTTAAATATTCCAGCTTGCTGTAGCTCGCGCTTTGCTTAACCGTCAGCCTCCATAACGGTTTCCATACATCAAAAGTGCCCATTGGACATGTTTACTTACGCAGTTTATGCTAATTTAATCTTTCATTCCACTGAAATTCAAAACTATAGCCACATCTATAACCTTAAAAAAACACAATCAAAATTTATGGCTTGAATCAGCTGGAAAAGCCACCCCTGCTACAGAAAACAAACCATCAAATGCTACCTTAGCTAAAATGACCTTGTGCACTTGTGCATAATTTTGCTTACAATATAGCATTTTATATATAGGCAGGCCTTTTGTGCTTCTGTGATGATGGTATCTGCTGTTTTGAATCCAAGTTACAGACATTCTAATCTAAATTGGGTCAATTCTTGTATTTCTCAAGTTAGCATTTGGAACAGGGATCTGATTGATCAAAAATAGATAGTCAAGTGAATATCTGACAGGGTCACTGCAGACAGATGGCGAGATGCATTGATTTAGATATTATTTATTTCATTTCTTTAACATGCTGACTGGTGCTCGAGGCAATAGCATTGCAATATGCGAACTCTGAGTGAGTTTGATGCCGAACTTGTAGGCGTCAGAGTTTAGCCGTGTGTGTTTGTTTGCATATAAAAGCAGTCGGACATTTTGCGTGCTGTTTGTCTCTCACTTCGGATGTCCCTGCAATTCATCAGCCTCTCACATCTGCTCACTGTCACCTAGTCATTCATCACAAAAACACATACACGCACAGGCTCACAAAAGCCCTCTATCAAAACACTCTTACACACAATTGTACAGCATCTACATACATTCATTGCAAAGCCTACATGTTTTCAGATAAATCTGAAGCCATTTAAATTCTCTAGCTCTCCAACACAAAGCATAAGCCACAATAGGACACAGTAACACAAAACACAAGTGGATGACTATGTATGCAAGTCATGTACTTGAGTTGAAGTTGACTTTTATATGCTGATTACTCCATATTACTCCAGTAAAAGTATATTTCACTTCAGTAAAATTACCTGTTTTATGCAATTAAGTATCAAAAGGCAAGTATAGATAATCATCAAAGCTCCATTTTACATTATGAAACAGCAACTAGTCCTTAACGTTGAAGCATAAAATAATAGCGTAAATAGCTTGTTTATACACATGCACCACGCACACATATTGTGTATACATATTTAGTGAGTTGTTAATGCAACCATTTGATCATTATATATTTTAGGAAATGGAGTAAAAGTAATCAAATTTTATGCTTTGGAATGTCGTGTATTATTTATAAATGGAATTACTAACAAAGTACAGATACTGTCCACCACAGCAAAACACACACACCCAATTGGTATCTTTACAGGTATTATCATGAATCACTCCATACAGCTAGTAACATGGTAGTGCTCAACAGAAGTACTGTTTGTTTACCACTATCATTGATTCTTATTATCTACTACCATGATTTAATGAGATGGATGTTTTAAGACTCAGCCCCCCCACTCCTCACCACCTTTCTTTAATTGGATTAGCTAATAGATATAGATGAATGGCAATTCTCATGGGTCTTAAGCATCATGAGAAACCGGGCTGAAAAGCAAGTGGGGTCACATAAAGGTTGCATGCATACCTCTCAGTGGATATGAACTCAAGCACCGCTGCATGCAGTGCAACCCTCTGCCCAATATAAAATATGAGTCACTGAATGTTGACCCGTACACAAAGCGATTTGATGTTTATCTTGCCTGGCCTTCGGATGCAGTTGACATGGGGTATCTGTGCTCTGAATGTACAATGGTGGAATAGTTTGTTAGATGAATGATAATAGATGGTCACCTTGGACTGCTGGAAATGTTTATTTTTTATTTATTTATTTGTTTAATTATTTTTGCAGATTTGTAATAACACTGAGATCATTACATTTTCTAGTAATATCATTGTTGACTAAAGCTAAAGTATAAAATATAAATATTAGATGAAAAACTTAAAATGAAATGAGAAATGAGAATGAGAATGAGCTTTATTGCCAGGTATGTTTACACATACGAGGAATTTGTTATAGTGACAGAAGCTCCACAGTGTAGAATGACAGCGACAGGGCAGGACACAGATAATAAAAAGAATAATATACAAATATACAAAACAGACAATGTACAAAATAGCAAAAACACAATATATAATATAGAAAATTATGTATGTAGAGGTATGATATGTGCAAATTTGAAATGTAAAGAATGTGGTTAAATAAATAATGTATATTAGTGTTGTATGTTCCACGTTTATTGTCAAGTGTCCATGAGATGGATTGCCTGAGGGAAGAAACTGTTTCTGTGCCTGGCCGTTCTGGTGCTCAGAGCTCTGTAGCGTCGACCAGACGGTAACAGTTCAAAGAGTGAGTGTGCTGGATGTGAGGGTCAGGAAATGATTTTCAGCCGCTTGCTCACTCTGGATAAGTACAGTTCTTGGAGAGTGGGGAGGGTTGTACCAATGTTTTGCTCAGCAGTTCGGACTACCCTCTGTAGTCTTCTGAGGTCAGATTTGGTAACTGAGCTGAACCAGACAGTTATTGACCTGCAGAGGACAGATTCAATGAGGGCGGAGTAGAACTGTTTCAGCTGCTCCTGTGGCAGGTTGAACTTCCTCAGCTGGCGAAGAAAGTACAACCTCTGCATGGGCCTTTTTCACAATGGACTCAATATGATTGTCCCACTTCAGGTCCTTAGAAATTGTGGTGCCCAGGAATCTGAATGACTCCACTGCAGTCACAGTGCTTTTCATAATGATGAGTGGGGGGAGTGCAGGGGGGTTTCTCCTGAAGTCCACGATCATCTCCACAGTTTTGAGCGTGTTAAGTTCCAGGTTGTTAAGACTGCACCAGGCAGTCAGCTCCTTAACCTCTGTAACAAACTGAATTAAATTTAAAATGACTTCTAGCTGAAAGCTATATATATATATATATATATATATATATTTATACAGGGCTCGAATTGAGGGGAGATGCGGGGGGATGGCATCCCCCTGGTCGAAAAAAAATGACAAAAAGCATCCCATCTGTAAAACCACCATCCCCCCATACCATCCCCTTTGGATTATTAATTTTGTGTATTACGTAAAACTTATCATGCACAAGAAATGTTAAAATTCTCTACTATTCTCTACTGGTACTGTAACAAGCTGCGCACGAGCAGAAGCAATTTCGTCATTTTTCGCACAAAATGGTTCAAGCGCAACTTTTGAAGTTATTTAAAAAGAAGACAACAGAAGGTATGATTTTTCCTTGATTAGAATTTAAAGACATTCTCCTGACATAATGTGTGTGTGACTGGGTGAGCATGATTTCACCAAGTACAACATGTTCCCTGGATCAACATCCTTGTTGATCCTGGAACAACATTCCAATCAACCAATCAGAATTGAGGGATAACTTTTCAGGAAATATCTGTTTTAGGCTTAAGATCAGGGTTAGGTGCTTCTACACCCTTGTTAGTCAGTTATCATTTCCCACTGATTTTGGGAATAAATTATGGGTAGGGTTAGGTTTACGGTTAGGGATTGGGTTAAATCTATATTTTTAGACAGTAATGTTGATCCAGGATCAACAAAAGATGTTGATCCAGGAACATGTCTTACTTGCCAAAATCACGGCGACTGTGTGACTGTAGGAGAGCTGGCATTAGCCAACTTTGAGAAAGAAAAAAAAAAACACGTCTTGAGAGTCCAAAAGCATTCACTGCGCGATGAAGCCCATTAGAATACAGTTAGAATGCCCTTATAATTCCAGCAATGAAAAAAAAAATACCCATGTATGAGTTTTTACGTTTTTATATTTATTGCACGCAATGTAGCCTACTTTTCTATATATCAGCACATGTGCGCGAGGCCGCGAGCACAAATGTGCTATTAATTTTATACAAAAGTGCATAGCAACACGGTGTTTCATTCCGTGAATGAATCCGTTTTTGAAGAATGAGTGAGCCGGTGATTCAACGGTCCATTCAGATGGTCTCACTTGTTTCGTTTCTATTGAATCAGCCGTTTTGAACAAATCGTTTGATATGAATGATTCAGTAAGTCATTTATTAAAACAGGGACTTGCTGCCACCTACTGGCGATTTTATTGTCATATTTATTTATCAATGACAGACCTAACCAGCCAAGGTGCCAGCACAAAAACACATTCAGCAAAATATTGTTTAATTATCAATATTGACCAAAATTACTCTATTTCAGGCCCCAGAAGGGAAAAAAAAGTATAAATAATAGTTAATTTAATAAGGCTAATTTTTCATTAAAGGGGTCATATGATGCGATTTCAAGTTTTCCTTTCTCTTTGGAGTGTTACAAGCTGTTCATGCATAGATAAGATCCCTGAAGTTGCAAAGACTCAAAACCAAAGAGATATTCTTTATAAAAGTTAAGACTTGTCCACGCTCCCCTAAAACGGCTCATTCAAACATGCCCCCACATGTCTACGTCACGGTGTGGGGAGATTTGCAAAACACTGCCCAACCGTATACGCAAAGAAAGGGTCGTGATTTTTACTCTCGGTGTAGTATTGTTGCTGCCGCTGGCGCCATGTCCTGGAGATGCTGTGTTTCGTTGTGAAAGCAAAACTATTTTGTTTGGGCTTTTCTAGGACACAACTAGAAATCAGTGGTTAAGTTGTATTTACAACACTGTTCCAGAAGAGTTCAACCCAAATATTAGAGTGTGTGTGGCGTAATTTACGGAGGACTGTTTCCTGAACCTGGCAGGAGAGTAGCCTTGCTTGCAGGCTTGCACAAAGGCTGTTTCTATAAAGTGGGGCAATTCCAACTTTGCAAGGAAAGTCTGACGCTTCTGACTCACAGCCTGTAAGAACGTTTCTGCAACTGACGATTCAAACGCGAGTTTTGAGCTTTGTAGAGTAGTGCTTGTTGTTTGTCGTTTCTCCAATCACAAATGCAGACATGGTAATGTTTACCAAAAAAAATAGCTAAAAAGACAGTATAAGTCGTTATAATCAGTAATTATGTCCCCACTGGATGCAACAAATGCCTTGTTTGTAATGGGTTTTATTGTTTTTGTGTGGTCGCGCCGTGAAACGCCATCACAATACGGTGAGGGGCGTAACATTTCCGTCTCCATAAAAGGGGTGGTGATGGTGCAGTGGATAAGACACATGCCTTTGGTGTGAGAGACCCGGGTTCGACCAATGTGTCCCTGAGCAAGACACTTAACCCCTAGTTGCTCCAGAGGCGTGCGACCTCTGACCATAGACTGTATAAAACATATGCTTGGTGTGAGTAGCTTTTGGATAAGAAGTAATGGTATTATGAAGTATCTCTAAAGCAGAAGGTATGGTAATCACAATGCACTGGATAGTGGCTTGATGAAACACAAAACACGAACGATGAGCTTGTAAAAATTGACGTTCAGAAAGGCGAGCTTAGAGGAGCAACAATAATGTACAGTATGTGGAAAATGTGTTTTTTGAACTTTAAACCACATAAACACATTGCATTACACCAAATACACAAAATTATGTTCTTTTTAGCAACATCATATGACCCCTTTAAATAGAAACCTTTTTAAAAATGAGACCAATTTTGTAATCATTGTGTAAAATTAGCCACATGACCCCAAACTCCTATTATACCCTGTGTATATATATACACAGGTCATGGCCAAAAATATCGGCACCCTTGGTAAATATGATCAAAGAAGGCTGTGAAAATTAATCTACATTGTTAATCCTTTTGATCTTTTATTGGACAAATTCCACAAAATCGAACCTTTCATTGGATAATAAAATTTAAAATGGGGAAATCTCAATTATGAAATAAATGTTTTCTCTAATACACATTGGCCTGATGCATGACTTCCCTTTTATTCAATACTTTTGAAACCTCCAACTGCCAGTTTAACAGCTCTAAATTTCTCCTATAATGCCTGATGAGTTAGAGAACACCTGACAAGAGATCAAGAGACCATTCTTCATCCAGAATCACTCCAGACCCTTTAGATTCCCAGCTCCATGTTGGAGCTTCTTCTCCTAGTTCCACCTCACTCATTTTCTACAGGGTTCGGAGTGGAGGACTGGAATAGCCACATGAGAAACTTGGTTTTGTTGGACAGTGACCATTTTGTGTTGTTTTGAGGTTTGTGTTTGGATTGTTGTGCGGTTGGAAGATCCAAACATGGCCCATTATAAGATTTCTAACAGAGTCAGTCACTTAATGATTTTTTTATCTGTTGGTATTTGATAGAATCCATGATGCCATGTGTCTAAACAAGATGTCCAGGACCTCCAGCAGAAATATAGGCCCACAACATCAAAAATACAGCAGTATATTTCATTGTACACATGGGGTACTTTTTTATCTCTGTGTTCACCAAACCCATATTGAGTGTTTGCTGCTAAAAAGCTCATTTTTTAGTTTCATCTGACCATAGAAGCCAGCTCCATTTGAAGTTCCAGTCGTGTCTGATAACTGAATATGTTGGAGTTTGTTTTTGGATGAGCTAGGAGAATTTTTCTTGAAACCCTCCCAAACAACATGTGATGATGTAGGGGCTGTTTGACCTTTTTTTTTTTTTAAAGGTTTTCTGACCCTGAGACTCAATTATTTTCTGCAATTCTCCAGCTGTGGTCCTTGGAGAGTCTTTAGCCACTCAAACTCTCCTTCTCACCGTGCATTGGGACTATATAGACACACGCCTCTTCCAGGCAGTTTCGTAACATTTTATGTTGATTGGAAATTCTTAATTATTGCCCTGATGGTGGAAATGGGAATTTTCACTGCTTTAGCTCTTTTATTAAAGCCACTTCACTAATTTGTGAAGCTCAATTATATTTCGCTACACATCAGAAATATATTCTTTGGTTTTTTCTCATTGTGATGGATGATTAAGGGAATCTGGGCTTTGTTTTCCCTCCTATTTATATTTATGTGAAACAGGAAGCCATGGTTGGATAATTTCATGTTCATAATCACCCTGGAGTGCTCAAAATTGTGAATATGAATGGGAATATACTTGAGATATTTTACTCATAAGAAATTCTAGGGGTGCCAATAATTGTGTCCAACATGTATTTGAGAAAAAAAACATTTAATCATAATGATATTTTCCCCCATTTTAAATTCTTATTATCCAATGAAAGGTTAGATTTTTGTTAATTTTTTAAATAAAAGAACAAAAGGATTAACAATGCAGATTAATTTTCACAGCCTTCTTTGATCATATTTACTTATATGTATATGTATATAGTATATATATATGCACTAATAAAAATGACAAAAGCGCAACAAAATTAGAGTCAAATTAAAATGAAAAAAAAAATGAAAATATACAAACTAATTCAAATCATTAATCAATAAAAATATGAAAGTAAATAAATAAAGCTAAAATAAAACTGCCCAACACAGGCGCAACACATAATACTGTCTGTGTCTTAAATTCAGTATGCTTCACCTTCACTGAGAATCAATACAATGCTGGCATCAAGGAATGGAGCAAACAGAGATGCCCTTTAAATCTGAAGTCTAGGAATGAGGAAGATACTGTATGAGCTGATAAGTTATTTATGAATGCTTTGAGAGCCTGCTATAATTATTATCAAACCACAGATCACTTCAAATTAAAGCGAGACTACTGATCACAAACCAGTTTTGTCTTTTCTCTCCAAAAGATTACGATTCGAATTGTTCTAGACAAAGTTGATCTTTGAACAAAGCATCTTTATACTTCAGAGAGAAAGAGCATGTGTTCATTTAAGATTTGAGATTTTTTTGCTTCTTTATCAAAGCCTAACTCCATTGTGTAACACTATTAAGAGCGTTAAATCATCTATTAAGTTATAATGAGGTGTGAATTGAGCTTATTTTCTAAGGAGGTGACTCCCAGTGGGACTACCTTATAGCTCAGTGATTGACAGGTGAGGTGAGTGACAGCTTGACTGTCTTAATTAGTGTGCAGGTGCGGGCAGGCACAGGTGCACCTGTCTCACCCTGCTGAAGCAGACATCATAGCTAAGACTTCAGATCTCATCTGACATCCTGTAAAGGCATGAGGTGTAATGAAAATAAACAACAGTAGCATAATTTGGTATATAAAAAGCATAACATATTAGCTTCTCTTTAAATTCATGAATAGGACTTTATTTACCAGGTGAGATTGCATGGGAAGGAAAAAAATCTTTACTTTCTAACAAACTAATATGGAGATATGTGAAGATAATATGGAGAGCTTCTCAGATCTTTCCTCTATAAAAAGCCCCTGAAAATTAATGTAAATTATACTTAAGTGAAGTTATTGGCACTGTGAAAAACTTTTGCTCAATTAAAGTGTCTAGAAAAGTAGTATCTATAAATTTTATGGACTTAATGAATAAGACAGTTTGTTCTTAGAACTTTTTTAAGTCATTATCTTTGTTTTTTATGAAATATATACACATTATTTGGGTCAATTTTGTCTGTAATTTGGATTTGAGTGCTCAGAAAAATGAACAAAAAGAGGAAGATTTTAGGTCCTGATGATTTGCAAAACTGCTTGGTAATTTGGAAGGCTAAATGAAAAAGCAAGGCATACAAAAAAAAAAAAAAAAAAGCTTTAACAAGAATGTAATTTTTGCCTTGGTACCGAATACTTGCAATTCTATGGTTAAAATACAAATTCCCTAACATTACTTAGGTCAGTAATGATGAACAATTACTCAAGATTTTACACTACTGAACACGCATTTTCTCTAGACATTTTAAGAACAGTTCTCAACAGTCTCAAACCGTGCACGATTTGCCAATATACTGGAGTCTATATGATCAGAAAGGTTTACGTTTTCTAAAGAACAAATTATCTTAGCAATGATATCCACATTCGTGTCAACAAATGTCTCATCTGAGACCAACGTTTATACGTGAGTGAAATCTAACAACCACACCACCATTAAATTTCCCATGCTACAAAAGAGAAGCCTCTGAACAAGAATACTTTTTCTTGTATAGCTGTGAAAAAGATTTAAGTGATGCCAGAAACTGCTCTTTTTTTATATTTGTGTATGACACGCATTTTGAGATTGTTGCCTTGCTGGGGCCACTTGTTTACTTGAGTGCCGCATTCATCTTTGCTCAGATTTTTTTCTCTCTATGTGATCATTTCTGCTTGTGTAGTTATGCTCCATATGGAATGCCCGATTGGTGCTGTCTTTGTTCAAGCTCACAATTGAACAGCAGTAATCTGACTACCGGCATCTGCTAAAGCCACCACTTACTGTCCCTACTCACCTGCTGCTGCTGCTGCTGCTGCTGCTGATGTGTGCGTACAACTCTGTGTGTGTGTGTGTGTTGTCAGATGCATTTACATTTGAAAGAGCTTCGATGTTATCATACATGCAGAGTCTCAAGGAAATTGGCCATCATCAGTGGGTCTTGTTGCTCTCACTGTGGAGAGCACGAGGATGGAGCGTGCACGTGTACACACATACAAACATATACAACGAGGGGCATCTCTGGGTGAGTGCTTCCAAATCAATGGGATATCAGTTCAGTTCCTTTTATCATGTGTTATCAATTAACTTCCTTCCACAACAGGCCAAACACATCCACACAACTTACCCTGTCTCCAAATAACCGATAAGTCAATTACTGACACACTTCCTCTTTTGAGACATGCAAGGCTCCAGAAATAAAAGCAAGGATACATTTCAGCTCTATTAGGCAGTACCTTTTAAAATGTATTTTTTGAACACATATTCCTCACACGTTTAATTTAAGTATTTCTATAAAAAGATACACCAGACATTTAGAAATATGTTTTAGTCAAGCTGTTACATGATGGCAAGACTTGTCATTGGTCAGCTGTCAAAAAGGCGCTTGACGTAGGGCGTTTTTTTGTTGTTGTTTTTTCAGAAAAGTTGAAATTTTTTCAACTTGAAA
>JAFVLL020000473.1:22500-61073 GCA_021397915.2 Tor tambroides
GTGCTGTCAAACGATTAATCGCGATTAATCGCGTCCAAAATAAAAGTTTTTGTTTACATAATATATGTGTGTGTATTTTGTATATTTATTATGTATATATAAATACACACACATACAGCATATATTTTGAAACTATTTACATGCATTTAAATGTATATATTTATATTCATATAATTTATATCATATATAAATATATTTAATATATAAACAAAACATATTTTTCTTAAATATATACATGCGTGTGTGTGTATTTATATATACATAATAAATATACACAGTACACACACATATATTATGTAAACAAAAACTTTTATTTTGGATGCGATTAATCGCGATTAATCGTTTGACAGCACTAATATATATATATATATATATATATATATATATATATACATATATGTGTGTGTGTGTACTGATAACATAAAATGATATATATAAAAAAACGTGGCTTATAAAACTTTCATTTACTTGCAAAACAGTAACATTATAGCCATAAATACAAAAATATATATTTGTTTGTGAAGGAAACTTAATTTACTTGCAGTGCAGTAACATTATAGCTTATTTATTTAGAAAGCTTTTTGTTTGTTTGTTTTTTTATGGAAAGTATATATTTGCTGTTATACAAGAAATTGCTAAAAATTGCCAGTGAAAATATGGACATGGCCAGTACAAATCTGAACTACCCTGATCTAGCCCTGGTGCTTATTTTGATTATTGTCCATTTAAGCAGATAAGGATAAAAAGGAGCTCCATCTGTAACAGCAGTGTCCATTATCTTGACTAAAGACACATGATATCAGACAATCAGTTAGGGGTGGTGTTTGATTGATTTTTACTTGCTCCGTCTGTTATCTAAAGTTCACTCATTTTTTTTCCACTGCCACTGAGATTCTGCCTTTCTCTTTTATTAACGGTGAACTGCTCACCCCTTGTCATACCAGCCTCCTCAACCGCGGACCTCTCTGCCGTTATCGGCGCCAAATCCAACACTTCATCCTCGGGTGAACGCCAAGCAATAACGGCAGGGGGAAATAACGGCGTAATCAAATCCTGTGCGCGGAGCGATCTGCCTCCTGTAAC
Organism: Tor tambroides; assembly: GCA_021397915.2. Lineage (NCBI taxonomy): Eukaryota > Metazoa > Chordata > Actinopteri > Cypriniformes > Cyprinidae > Tor > Tor tambroides. Next base: position 23,584 of record JAFVLL020000473.1, read on the forward strand.
CCCGATGATTCCTTAATTTATTAGAACGGAGCTAAAGTGAAGGCAAGCCGAGAGCCGGAGAAGCCTCGAGAGACGTGCAGGGCGTTATAGTGTTTTATTGCTTCGAGTTACCTTTGAAAAGCCCCTCATCCTTTTGCACTTAAAGTGTAAAAGGCAACTATTTCAAAGGAAATAGTTTTTTTTGGCTTCATGGTGCCTCTGTTGTGTGGCCTGATTCAGCGGATTTTGTACTTTGTGAATCGAAGAATGAGACCTGTGTGCTGCATGGAATGTATAAAAAAAGAAAGTGAGGTTCCAAATCTGTTTAGAGGTACACACAGGCCCACAAGTTTGCACGGTTATGGGATTACACATGTAATATATTATAGGACCCTGGGTATTACGTTTAAGATATTGAGTTGTGCTTATGGGCAGCAGATTGCACAAGGAAAATATAAACAACCAATGATCTCAGCAATCTCTAATGTCTCATGTACTTTTATGCCTTCCCAGCGTCTTTTAGTCTTGGTGTCAATTTTAAGATGAAAAGAGTGACAGATCTTCTCAAAATCACATAATGCTTCCTTAAATTCCTACACATATGTGCAGTGTCTCCAAATACACCACGGCCTTTAGTGTGTTCTGTGTTGCCTGCTGGTCTTTAGTCGGATGTAGACTTTGAATACCCTGCTCCATACATCATGTAGACCCTAGAGGGAGAGTTATTGAGTGGGTGTAATGACCAAACTCTGGATAATATAACCGCTAATTAGGTTTACTGTTAGTCTCGGGCCCAGAGCACCTTATGGGTCAGGGTCAGACTGGTCCTGAGAGAGAGAGAAAAAGGGAGAGAGACTAACGGGAGACTTGAATAATAAATTATTTAGCTGAGTCTGAGCATCTTCAGGAGCTCCTGTTGTACCGACTGTGCCGGTGTGCATAGCAAAACCACAACAATAAGTCTTACTTAGGTGTGAAAAGAGCCTCCATTCGTCCTTTCGCATCTGGTCCGGTCTAGGCTTGGTCTCAGAGGGCATGCCCACGGACCGCCCACATTGGCTTCTCAGATGTTTGCAGTACTGCACACGAAAGCAGTTCTGCATTGAAACTGGTAAAATATAATCCAATTGGCTGGTGTACTTATGGGAGTTGCATTTTTTTTTTGTTCTTCCTGGCTGCAAAAGTATCTCTCTCCATTGATGGCCATTCAAAATTAGTCATGTATTTATTTATTTGCAAACATTTTATATAGCTAATATTTCACTATACTAAATTAGATGTAATACCATATTTATTTATTTTCAAACATTTTATTTTACAAATATTTCATTATACTGTAGTAGATGTTTTACCAGATTATTTTGCAAACAACATTTTATAGTGCTTATATTTTATTATACCATAGGTGACGGTATAACCAGATTTATTTATCTGAAAACAATTCTTGTACTTATGTTTCATTATGCTATAGTAGATGTTTTACCAGATGATGTTTATGTATTTATTTTGTAAACAACGTTTTCTAGTGTTAATACTTTTCACTATACTAAGGTTGATGTTTTACATATATTTTTTATTCTTTTTTTTATTTTTTTTTTTACTGCAAATAGTGTTTTATAGTGTTAATTTTCCCTATACTATTATAGATGTTTTGCCAGACATTTTGGTATTATCAGGTTTGTGACATTGTCATGTCTTTTGAAATTGTATTTGAGACAAATAAACTAGTCTACCTCAGAAAACAATCCAGAATATGTTCGTGAAATAATGTGTATTTATTAAGTTTGGAGTAGTTTTGCAGCAACTGCTGCATCACTATTTGAATTCTTTTTTTACACACTGGTTTATTATTGTGGCATCTTCTATTTCAGATTAACAGGCCCCTAAATTGAAAGAAAATGAACTGTTTTTTGTCACTTGACATGTCATTCAGGCAGTGTCTTCCTGTCTAAGTGAGTGGTTCTCGGCCATTATAAGCTGCATTGTGGACCTCATGCCATCAGTCAAAAATCTGGTTATGCAAGACTAGTTTTAGTTTGACCTTTATCAAGGTTACAGGCAAATGGTCACACAAACTATATTAAAACCCATCCATTAAGTTGCGTATACGACCGATTTGACTGCACACCCCACGTGAGATTTATCCCAATGACAGTCACATGATTTTATATGACTCACAAAGCACAGATGGTGTGATGATAGCTTTTGTTTATTGGCCATATAAAAGCAGATACCCAAGTCTGCTAATGTGGATTTAATCCAGAGCGAACGCTAGTGCGTAAACCATTTCATATATTTTTGTCGGCCGAGGTGTAATGTAACCCGCTCTCACACTCTCGGCATTACTACAGAACTGCATTTTACTCAGATTGCTTCCAATTAATTGTTTCAGAAGTTGCAGTAATATAAGCAATTAAATGAGAGCATTTGAGGAGAGCACTCTCACAGAGACTGGAGGAGAGCTTAATTACTCTGACTCTTTTGATCAGATGCTCATAGAAAACATCTCTCTCGCTTTCTTTCTCTGAATTCCAGTCTTCTTATGCGGCATTGAAAAGCTGTTTTCTGAGTGTTGGAAGCCGCTAAATCAATGTGAAATGTTAATAATCTTCATTCATTTGGCAGATATGAAATATTAATTCTTATTACAGACAAGTAGAAAATCAAATGAGCTGGTCAGTGAAATATCTCATTCTCTGGCCTCCACTGTTTTTATAGCCATCTCTCTCTTCGACAAACAAACAAGCATACAAAAGGTCTCAGACACTCGTTCTTTGTTGTTTACCTGCCCATTTTCATTCAGCTGAGGGGCTTGAGTGTGTGTGTGTGTGTGTGTGTGTGTGTGTTTGTGTCTGAATGTGGGTCACTGGCATTCTCAGGCTCTCAGCCCTCCCCCTGTTTACATCATATTAGGTCACTGCATTCTTTCTTTTTCCCTCGATTGGTTTGAGTGTGACAGACATAATAGAGCTGGAACAATTCAATAATGGATGGAACGGTCACTGTTTTACTTCATGACAGGAACAGAGTGAATGTCAACTTTTTGCTTGAAGTGACAATATCTTTGTCTGTCATATATTTTGATGAACAGACACAAGAGATGATGTGATGACTCATTTGACTGTTTTTCTTAACCTTTAGTATTTCTGATAGTCTTTTCAAGCACAAGTATGTCAAGTTTGTCATCCTGAGTTTTGTCTTCATGATATATATGCTAAAACATACAATACTGACATATTGAAAGTAGTGATTGACTGATATATTGCCAAGGCTAATATATTGGCTTTTTTTTTTTTTAATAGTCGCATCAGCTGGAAGGTTTTTTTTCTTTTCTTTTCTTTTCTTTTTTTTTTTGACAGTGTGTTGGACACAGGACTTTTATTTTGACAACGTTGAAAACGGCACAATGCCTGAGAATCAAAGCTCCCACTTTCTGTCTTCGTTAGTTTACTATCTCTGTTTAACAGTTCTTAGAGATTATTTAACATTAACATTTCTAAGAAAATTACGATTTCAGTTAAATTGTTTACTGTTTAAGTAAACAGTATACACAAATATTACAGTGTTTACTTTTCTTAGGCCTATTAGTAGGCTAATTCATCAAACACACATTGAGTGTTTAGCACAGATTTGTCTTATATTTGAGTTGTGCTCTTTATCAGATCTCTCTACAGTGTGTGGTTCACTTAAAAAGAATCATTTGAAAACAAAGATGACTGGGTTGATTTCCACTTTGCATTTTACTCTGTTCATTCAGTTCTTTTAAAGAGCACTTGATTGTGAAAAGCACATACAGAGATAACAGCTGTTGGAGTTTAATGCTCGTGTATGAATTCAATTACATTTAAGTAGTGAGTATTTCATATTTGAATTGGCTGGTAAAAAAAAAAAAAAGTGTCATTCGCTAGCCACTGTGAACCATGATGATTTGTGGTTGCATTACAGTCATATCTTGTAGCCTACATTTATACATTAACTGTAGTAGGCTAGTATGGTTGGTAGAGAACTTTTCACTATTTGCTACATTTTACTGCTATGGTTTTGGTTGGTGCTTTTTTTATAGTGTTTAGGTTTCTTTATTTTTATATCTGAAATTGTTAATGATCTCTGTTGCGTTTTTTTTACTGAGTGTTGATATCTGTTTGTGCCCAGTTGACAGCTCAACTTTAAAGTTCACCAGAGAAAACAGCCTCTCAGCTCACCACAATAGAAATGCAAACACCCACACCTCTCTTAATTGTTTACAAAAGATGATATATTTCTGTACTGTAAATGCAGTGTTGTCAAATATAGTGTTAGAAGCAGTGTTTTACAGTGTACACAGCAGGTGCTTCAAATAAAGAAAAAGCAAAAAAAAAAAAACCAGTTACTTTGATCTTAGCTAAGAGAGGTGTCGAGAAGACAATGTAAGGTACTGAAGTTTGATGGAGAACAGGTAGAGATCACAACATTTAATGTTTTTACAGACACATGAGGGAACTCTAAGAGGGAGGGTGAATACAGCATGTGTTTTCTGTATTCAGTTGAATTTAGAATTCCTTGAATTTCAATTGAGGCATCAAATCTATCAATCTGTTGATCTTTTTGTTCCACAGTGGAAAGATGCTTTTTCTCAGAATGCATTAACTGTGTTGGTCCTGTAAGATGTTAGAATAAAGACGAGGACAATAAGATGAGAGGTAGGGTTTGAAAGAAGAGGAAATGCTGTACATATTTAATATCAACTAACAGTTATACTTGAAGTATTCCAATCATCTTCATAAAAAAGACTTCATAAAAAGGTCATAATAGACTTGTAGGTTAGGTATTTAGAAATGTCTTTTACATGATTTGAGTAGCAGATGTTTAAGGTCATTTGGCAATAATGACTCACTTATTAGAGCATGATAATGGTTCATAATTGACCTTTGTACAGTTTCTTCGTAATGAACCTGAAAGCTGCCTCTAGGGTACTTTTATCAAGATATTGATATCTGAATAAGTACTTTTATCACAGTATCGATTAAGGTATAATTGAAGTGCTTATCGACTGTTTTTAAGTGAGACATTTGTATCAAACTAATTTTCCTGAGACATTATGTTCTCACAAACCAATACATAAGTGCTGTGAGACTCAGCTTCAGAATCTTGGGTGCACTTAAACCCATTGTCTTGTGGATCGTGAACCGTGAAGCACTTCCTTCAAGGTAAAGAAACAGCATGGTCTGCAAATTGCCATCTTCGGCAGCTTCCACAGGTATGTCATGGATGGTCAAGAATATGCCTGTCATCTGTTCCATATATTCCCTTCTCTTTTTCCCAGGATGGTTTAAGAACATATCAAGCAGAATAGCAACTTTAACCTTTTTAATTTTAGCCAACTTTGCATCAAAAAAAATTAAATATTCAATGTTGTTTATATTTTAAATCCAAGATGGCGCTCTTCCCACTGTATGTTTTTGTAAGTATACATGTGAAAAGTCCTATTTTCCCATTTCAAATTTCACAGTTTAAACTCATTCCCCTCTTTCGCAGATAGATAAATGATGGGCAGATATTCGTTACACACTTGATCCGTTTCCATGCCTTTTGCTTTATTAACGATTTTTTAAAATAAAACAATCTCTCTCACGCCCAGAAATAAAATGCACAGATAACTCACTTTAATTAGTACTGTCATGCCGCACCATCCGTCACAGACATCTCTTAACGGGGGTCTAATTTTAAACTTTATCGCCACAGAAACCAACGGGAGTGATGAATATGCGGGTAAAATAATTTTATGTTTCGTCTCTATTACTTTTGTCCCTGTTGAAAGTGAAACATGTATTAATCTGGCAATTATGATTTCATTAAAATCTATAAATGGCCAAGCATTAACAGTAGATAAATTAGCTCATTCGTTTCAGCCCCAGAGCTTAGGGAACATTAGGGCACGCCCTTTCTGTTCCACAGACTGTTCATGTGGGCATATATATGCGCGATCATGCACTTTGCCAACCCTGAGACCGTACAATAAAATCTAAATGCTGTTTGGTGTTTGAGAAAGTAGAACTACTGAAGGCTGGGGCAAAATGGCCATTTTCTGATTTCCGTGTCACTTTAGAGCATTGGTCTCAAACTCAATTCCTGGAGGGCCACAGCTCTGCACAGTTTTGCTCCAACCCTAATCAAACACACCTGATCCAGCTAATCAAGGTCTTCGGGATCACTAGAAACTTCCAAGCAGGTGTGAGTTGGAGCTGGTTGGAGCTAAACTCTGCAGAGCTGTGGCCCTCCAGGAATTGAGTTTGAGACCACTGCTTTAGAGGATTTTTTTTTTCACTCCAGAGTCACTTGATCATGTTATTTCAGTCTAAAGTTGTATTTATGAGACATGTGCATGTATAATAAGTATAATATAAATGATATTAGCTGTGTGTTTATGTCCCACACACACACCTGCCCCTAGACGTTATCAGTTTACTCTATCATATTGAACCAAATCCATCTTGGCGCCACTTACTTCTCGGAATCACCAATACATCAGCAAAAAGGAGCGTGCGTACACCACAAACAGACACACACGATATACACACAAATAGAAAAAGAGCGCACACACACTCTCTCTCTCACCCACACACACACTGGAGACATCCAGCTGCCACCACAGACCTCAAAACAAACCTCAGGATTAATATTTAACAATCCTCTCCCTCTTCTCTGACCACTGCATACCAGAAATACACACGCGTACATACACGCACTTCAGCTTCTGAGATGCGTATATATTAAGACATACGGAAAAAAAGTGCTCATCTTGATACTTGAGAGATCAAAGTTGAGGAAAAGACAGCAAATCAGACAAATGCTACATATGCGATTTGACATCAAAACTCATTTTTTTGTAGCGCTCAGTGTGCATGACCATGACAGGCAATGATGTCTATGTTTTTTTTTTAAAAAAAAAACTTAAATACGTACATGCACTCATACGTGAACATACAGAGATGATGACAGATTGTCTGTCCAATAAGCTGTCAGTAACTATCACCATGTCTCATATAATTGGCTTCTGTGTAACATTTAAAGTGTTAGTGTATGTTTGCGTGTGTGTGTGTAAATAGGCTGACAAGGCTGAGGGAGTGTGTTTCACACCTTCAGTAGCTCTGTCAGATCCATCTGCTCAAAGAACAGCTGATCATGCTCTTGACATTTAACACACACACACACACACACACACACAATGATTTGTAATATTATCTTTTTTAGACCAATTCAGTCCCTAGACCATAAGCCTGCATCTTATCTCACATCCTGTCAGCATTGGTTCCATTATGTCGCCTGGACATTGTCTAATTGCATCGTATTCTGGTAAAGTTATGTTTTCTTACTACGCTCAATAACAACCTACTGTAAATACCACCTAATATTCAGCTGCACAAAGCATCGATTTTTCAAATGTCCTTTTCATAATTAGCAAAAGCTTATGGTTTTCACAGTCAAGTTAGCTGTTCTTTTTCAGTCATTTGTGTCTGGTTTTAAATGTGTTAAATAATGAGATTTGAGAGAGACTTTCAATGAATAATGTCCTTAAAGGGGGGGTTATTTACACTGTTAAAGAGTTGTAAACATGGCCAAAGTTTCAAAAAACGATTTGGATGTATAACAGAGTATTTTTGTGCCAAATACACACTTCCGGGTTTCTTACAACTTTCGGAAAGTTTTTTTTTTTTTCCCCCCATCATGGCTCTTCATGACGTAATGAAGGGTGCAGCCAGCGATATTGGGTGCTTCTCAAATGGAAGGCTGCATCCTACGAAGGCTGCATATCTCAGCTGCCACGTCATCAAACGTCGCTGAAGGCCATCTCAATCGGAAGGAGCCTTGGAAGACAGCCTTCGTTTCGCGTCCTTCATTCAGCTGAATTTGAAGGATACATAGGATGTATCCTTTGTGACCTTTAAACTGACGAATAACGAGTCATTAATGAGCTTGTCTGAATTTATCATGAAATTTTAGACAAAAAGAATATTTTCGAACATGAAAGCATAGATGTTATTGTTTGTTTTGGTGTAAATTACTCAATAAACGCTAGACTGTAGACAGCTGTGATTCATTGTATTGCATTAATAAAAGGCAAATAATATAAAGGTTTGTAATACAAAGTATTTATCCAAAACTAAGTTTTATTAGTATTTTCGTGCCGTGACTGTGAGGGCGGGAACATATGCGACGTAGCCACGCGCACTTAGACCGTCTTATTCTAGCGTTTATATGCCGATGAGGACTCTAGCTTACAAGACTCTGAAGGACTGAACTAGGAAGGACGCAGCCTCGGTAAGATGCAGCCTTCTGTTTGAGAAGCACCCTAGGTGTGTTCGACTTGAAGCGGTGCTGCGCAGAATTATCAGTGTATGACATCAAAGTACCGCGAGAGCAGATGGAACCTTATGCTTTCGAATCGCTCTCGCGGAACTTTGATGTCATACACTGATCATTCTGCGCAGCGCCACTTCAAATCGAACACACTTGGCTGTTTTACTATTTAAACTACTATTTAAACTATTTAATATAGGGAGATGTGAGGGTCTGTATTACTTACTATTGGAGAAAGCGTAACAGTCTACTTGGAGCACGTGTCCCTTAGTGATCAATCGCATTACAGCCTTGACGTCATTGAATTTCAGTCAGAGTTGTACGACACTCAGTCGGCGTTTACGAATACCAAAGGAATGAATGAGAAATGCGGTAAGTTGAATCCCACCTGTCACAAAAAGTCAGTAACTTCTCTTATAAAACGGCATTTTTTTTTCATGGTAAACTCTAAAAATAGTTCAATCCAAAAGTATTGTTTAGTGTAAAACATGTTGAAGATTAACAGATAGGCTGTCGATTCATTAAATTATATGCCATTTCCTCTAAAAAGCTGTTTATTCAGCGTAGTGAAGCTTCTCCTCCATTGACATCCATTCAGTGGGCAAGATGAGAACTTAGATAAGGTTTTGTCCAAGAAGTTGCTATATTTGTCCCTAAAATTTTGAAAAAAGTCTCAAAAGGGGTGGGGAAGTCGCTAAATCTAGATACAGAATTGCTAAATTAGCAACACTGGTTTGGTGCAACTCCTTATATGGGCATTTATCCCGAAAGAATGCGCCTGTGCACGCACAGACCAGAGCAAGAGCGCGCCCATCAATGCTTCATTAAGCAGCGCTGAATGGGATTTGCTCGGGAAGAATGTCTCCAAAGAAGTGTGTTTTTGGTTGTAAGGGAAAGATAACTTTGTTCAGCTTCCCAAAGAAACCAGCGTTACGTGAACAGTGGATGCAGTTTGTTTTTCGGGGCAGCAACGGAGTTTCACAAGTTAATTTCAGCCTGTCACTTACAAAAAATCTATACGGACGAGTAATATTGACCACTTTTAGGTTTTGTAATTTTGTCTTCATTGGAGCTTTGCAAATGTAGGCACTGTGGATTGTTGTGAGGACAAACTAAAACACAAACTATTTCTTTTTTTTTAAAATTCAGGATTAAATCAATAGTAAACATATCTGTAATGCTACATAGTATTTCCATTTTCTATAAATGCTGTTCTTTATATATGTATATATATATATATATATATACACACACACAGGTTCATCTCAATAAATTAGAATGTCGTGAAAATGTTTTTCAAAAAGTATTTCAAAAAGTGAAACTTTCATATGTTTTAGATTCATTGCATGTAAAGTAAAACATTTCAAAAGTTTTTTTTGTTTTAATTTTGATGATTAGAGCTTACAGCTCATGAAAGTCAAAAATCAGTATCTCAAAATATTAGAATAGTTACATTTGAAGTTTCCACAGTCTGTGATGATTTGGGCTGCCATGTCATCTGCTGATGTTGGTCCACTGTGTTTTCTGAAGTCCACAGTTAACACAGCCATCTACCAGGAAATTTTAGAGCACTTCATGCTTCCTTCTGCTGACAAGCTTTATGGAGATGCTGATTTCATTTTCCAGCAGGACTTGGCACCTGCCCACACTGCCAAAAGCACCAAAAGTTGGTTAAATGACCATGGTGTTACTGTGCTTGACTGGCCAGCAAACTCACCAGACCTGAACCTCATAGAGAATCTATGGGGTATTGTTAAGAGGAAAATGAGAAACAAGAGACCAAAAAATGCAGATGAGCTGAAGGCCACTGTCAAAGAAACCTGGGCTTCCATACCACCTCAGCAGTGCCACAAACTGATCACCTCCATGCCACGCCAAATTGAGGCAGTAATTAAAGCAAAAAGAGCCCCTACCAAGTATTGAGTACATATACAGTAAATGAACATACTTTCCAGAAGGCCAACAATTCACTAAAAATGTTTTTTTTTATTGGTCTTATGAAGTATTCTAATTTGTTGAGATAGTGAATTGATGGGTTTTTGTTAAATGTGAGCCTAAATCATCACGATTAAAAGAACCAAAGGCTTAAACTACTTCAGTCTGTGTGCACTGAATTTATTTAATACACGAGTTTCACAATTTGAGTTGAATTACTGAAATAAATGAAATTTTCCATGACATTCTAATTTATTGAGATGCACCTGTATATATAATGTACTACTAACAATACTTGTGGAGAATTTGATTGCTGTTACTATCACATTTGAATTAAAATATCATAAAATGAGGGGCTTAACCCCATTAACTCCATGTTGTGATTCATGTGATCCTATGCTCACCTGAAAATGAAACTTGTCCTGTGTTAAGTGAGATTGGGATTACGTTGGATGTAATGTTACCAAAATGTCCTTCAAGCAGAAGTGTGAAGAACAGCAGAGATTTTTCAATTCTTCATATCTGCAGGATCACTACCTCACTCTTTCTCCTAGCTTGTTTTTTCACGTTCGATAGCGATGCTACTCAAATCTCTCCGACAAGTTTCAATCACAACTTCCTCCTTCTCATCAAGCCCCTTCAGGGTCTGCAGTGGACTGTATCTGTCTGATTTTGTCTGAGAGTTGTTACTGGGGCACATCAGCGAAGGTGCTTGGGATCAAAATGAATCACAAGTCAGAACCAGTCTGGATTCCAAAGCTGTTTTAGATCATGGGTAAAGACAAAAGAACAAAAAAGGGCTAAAATTAATTTGAACCTCTCCTTGTAATACATCAAGAGTTAATCAAATGCTTAAATGTCACATAAATATTACCCATTGCTCTCTGTAGGAGTGTCAGAATGACTGATGTAACAGGCTATGAAAATATGTTGCTAAGATGATATATACAGTTCTCTATAGAACAGATGCTGACTGAGGTGAGTACATACTTTCTAAAATACATTTATTCTGATGATTTATGCAAAAAAAAAAAATGGACTATGTGAGCTTTTATTTTGAAAGGTCAACAGAGAAGTACGTCCAAATGTGGTACCATGGTGCAGTGATATTATCGTGGGATAATACCATGGTAATTTGAAAAAAGAAGAAGAAGAAAAAAACAAAACGTGGTATTGCCATGGTAATGGGAATACAGTAGTATTATTTCCCCTTAGTGATACCAGTTTTGTAATTAAAGCATTATAGAACAGATTTGCCAGAGTTTGAACGAGATGCAATATGAGCTGGGGTGGTGGGTGCTTGTCATTTGTGTTGGGGGAGGATGATACAAATCACTTCTCTGTACATGGATTACAGGGTTATCTGGATATAACTGAAGATTCAAAATGATCCTGGATTGCTGTTTTCTTTGAAGCTTATCTCTGAGTTGTCTTGATGGCAACATGTCCATAAACTCAAACCCCAAAGTGTGGGAGCAGGTTATAATTGTAAACAAGATTAGATCATGGCTTTATATAATAGTTGTCTGCCGTTACTTTAGAAAAGCATACCTGTCCCTTGCGAATGTATCTTGATTTTCACTAGAAACAATGTAACAGGTAAACACTTACAAATTTAATTAATCTGCAGCTTTCTGCCAGCTCCTTCTCCTCGTTTTGCCTGCTTTGGCAGTGTTTCATGGAACTTTTAAGGTCCAGAAATTCTTATTCTTCCTTCTGCTAATTTGATGTTTTATCATTTTTAAAATTAAAGCAAACTTTCATTTATTATTGAGCAAAAAAAGAAGTTTAGGGTCAGTAAGATTGTTTAAATATTTCTCTTTATTTATTTATTTTTGTAACAATGTGAAAATCTGTCACTTTTGATCAGTTTACTGCAATAAAAGTATTCCTTTAAAAGTATTTGGTTACACTTTATTTGAAGGTGTCCTTGTTACGGTGTAATTATACATTTATTTAAGTATCGTAACATTAATTAACTACAGGTTAGGGTTAGGATTAGGGTTTGGTTATGGATACTTGCATGTAATATGCATAATTAATTGTTACTATAACAGTAAGCACATGTAACGTGTAACAAGGACACCTTAAAATAAAGTGTTACCAAGTATTTCTTTAAAAATACTACCGACATACTGACACCAGAGCTTTGAAGGGTAGTGTATTATTTATGCAAATTTATAAAAGTGCTGTCCAAACATTTGCACACACATTTCTACATATGTTTCAAATGTATATTGTGTCAGCACATTTTGCCGCATTGCTTATCATCATTTCCAATGTCGACACATATGCCTTTTCCTGTAAACACAAGAATATGCAATTATCTACAGCAACTCAATTCAGCTATTCCAATCAAATCTGCATGTGTGATTGAAGAACCAAATTAGCCAGAGAGGAATTAGTACGATTAGCAGAATCTGGCGTATTATCTTGGATGTATTAAACAACGTACAAAGAACAGGGCCCGGGATTCATCGAGGCGGGGTAATAACAGAGAGAGACGCAACGGTTTTTACATAATCTGTTGTGTTTAGAGCAGTCTGTCAGATCTGGCACATTCAAAATGTCCAAGCCGGCTTTCTTTGAACTGCTGTCTGTTCGTACAACTTTATCAACACTGAATTAAATGCAAATAGCTCCCTCCCTTCCTTTCGCTCACTTGCTCGCTCGTGTGCTTTCTCCCTCTGACTCACAATAACAAACAAACAAAGCACTATGGAAGAGAACAAAGCTGAGGTATTGTCTCAAAGGACGACAAGGAATACAACATTTATAAGCATTCTGTGGATGTACGCCCCATCCTCTCAGCAGTCAAGGCTTTTAGCTCCGACTGTATGACCGCACTGATGGGCCGCGCGCACCCGTGTACGCCTCCAGACGCAAAATGTTTAAAACAGAAAAGCGGTTCTCTCTTTAACCTTCAAACAAACACAGTTTTCCTCAAGATGCATGTGTAAGACTGTAAAAATGGCACAAATTCTCTCTGTGTGTGCGTATGAACGCACAGCTTTTTGAAGCAGACTGAGATCTGACAGAATGTTTCCAGTTCCGCCATATCTGATCTCCCTCTGTGTGTGTATTGATTCGGTTCTGTGGTATATTCCGTCAGCCCTCCGAGCTAACTGACCCTTTGATCCTGTCAGACAACGCGGCACAAACATTTTGTTACATCACATTTAAAGTTTTGGGTGCATTTGAAGTTGGACTCATAAACAGGGACGACTGCTTTCAGATTATGTGAAGATACTAAACTGGCAGAAATTGATGTGCCTGTTAGCTGACTGACTTCTCTTATCCATCTTTACGTGGTAGATCTAATAGACAGACTTGCTACGCAGTGTGAACTCTGAGGCAGCCTCAGACCGCGCGCTTCTTTCTCTCTGCCTGTCACCGGAATATTTTAGTTGAAATGCAATTCTGCAAGACAATTCCATTATTTTGAATGAATTATGAATTTGGGACTGTTTACAATGAATCCCTCTAGTGAGATTTGGAATGACGGAGAAAGATAGAAAGAGTTAGAGATAGTTTACCCTGGAGATGTTCTCTTGGTTGAAAGGGCCTCCCACATACTGTAGACAGCCAGTCTGTCTGTTTGATTCATTTCCTCTGTGTGTGTGTGTGTGTGTGTGTGAGAGAGAGAGCGATAGCAATAGCAAGGGAGAGAGAGAGAAGGAAAGGCAATGGGAAAGCGAACAAGGAGAATGGAGAATATTTCATCACATACAGCAAATGGTGCAGTGCCCTCTTGTGGAGTGACAAATCTCTCAAATCAGTTTTTAAACCAAATGAGCTATTCCTGGACCTGTTGGCAGAGCATGGTACAGATGAAATAAAAATGTGGGTTGTTATTTACTCACCTTCATGTTGTTCAAAACACTCTAAGTAAAAACAATGAATCATTCAGACCAGCTTGGTGAACTGGAAAGTGAACTTGAAAGAACAATTTGGGCTGGAATCTGATGATACAGTATGTTACTTTTGAACTACTAAGAGGAGCTAGTGTGAATAATTAAATTTTGGTCTGTTTATTACACAAAACTTGTATTGCTTCAGAAGACAATGAATATAATCCACAGGTTATATCAATCTCTTTGATTGTTTTATGGTGTGTTTTTGTGATTGTTTACTCACCCTTATGTTGTTCAAAAACAGTAGAATGTTATAAATGATGAATATCCTGCTCTTTTCAAAATGTAATGGAAAAAGGACTGGGGCTGTCAAGCTTCAGAAAGCACAAAAACACCATAAAATTGGTCTGTATACTTTGCGCTATATATTTGAAAGCCTTTTGAAGCTTTACGATTGATTTGTGTGATGAGCAGACTGGTAATCACTGATGGTTTTCCCTCCAGTGAGCTGTTAACAGATGTGACCGGATCATTTACTCAGTGAGTTGAAATGGAGAACCAAATCAGCCTAATTTGGGAATGAATCATCAGATTGGTTTGGTGAACTGGATCAACCGATGCATTGAAAATATTTGACTCAAAAAACTGTTCAGTATTCTGATGATACTTCACTCGTGAACTACTAATAAGACCTTGACAGCCTTGTCCTCAGTGGATTCTGTCATTATTATACTTACCTTGTTCAAAACTAGCAGGATGTTATTAAAAAAAGAGGAATGTCCAGTTCATTGTTTTCATAAAACAAGTTTACAGAATAAGCTAGGCTTATTTCAGTTAGTCTGACGTATTTTGAACCAAATCAACTGGCAATAAGTCAGACTAACTGAAATAAACCTGGCTTATTTGGTAAACTTGTTTTATAAAACAGACCTCCGAATCAGCCTGATTTGTAAACAAATAATTTAGATTGGTTTGGCGAGCTGGATCAACCTATTCAAAAATATATCATTCAGAAAGTTGATTATGTGTCCCAACTCCCAATAAGAGCTAAAG
Organism: Tor tambroides; assembly: GCA_021397915.2. NCBI lineage: Eukaryota > Metazoa > Chordata > Actinopteri > Cypriniformes > Cyprinidae > Tor > Tor tambroides. The sequence continues at coordinate 38,742 of JAFVLL020000473.1, forward strand.
CAAATAATCCCTTAGATTTTATTATGTTCACCACACAAAGCTTGTATGACTTCAGAGGACTAGAAATATATTGAACTAGTCATATGAGTCACTTTGATGACATTCATGGTGCATATTTTGTCATTTTGGTGCTTGATAACCACAGTCTTCAATTACTTTTATTATATTAAATGATAACAGTACCCAGGATGTTCTTCCAAAATCCATTTTTTGCGCTCCACGGAGGAAATAAAGTCATGCAGTCATGAAGGTGAGTAAATGACAGAATTTTCATTTTGGCTGAACTATCCCTTTGCCAATTTCAGTTTCATGAACCAGTGATCACAGATCAGCCTTTCATCTACACTAAGAAACACAGGTGTGCTCGTACTTGGCAGTATTCTCCCGATGGTCTCATCAGTTCAAATGATGTGAAAGCAGTTACAGCAAACATGTCCATATGTCACTGATATCACATTAGGACAAGCACTCATTTCGCAGTAGCTTCAGAGAGGGCTGGGAATGAGTATTCCTTTGCCAATGTCAGAACGAAAGTGAAAAGGAAAACATAATGGTACCCTCATCCCTTCATTCATGTTTTTACTTTTTCCCTCCTTTTCCTCTCTTACCTTTCTGTTCACACGAGATGAGCTGGAAAGGTAACAGAGGATGTCAAGGTTGTGCTAAAACAGCATACTAGAAAACTTCTCTTTTTCTCTTCTTCACACACACATGCACACTTTCACCTCTCAAAGTGTGTATGTGTAAGAGACAGCAGTCGTGCCCCCAGCTCAAAGTCTGATCTTTCCACTGAGAAACTCTGAAATGTTAGATGGGCTTATTAAACAACTAAACTGTCCTGCAGTTGGAAGAAATCTACCCGTGGTGTTTGGGTCACTGACCGTGTGTAAATGCTTGTTGCTTTTCTTTGTTCCTGTCAGAATCCTGACGTTTTCAACAGCAAAACAATGAGGTGTGTACTGTACAGTTCTTCACTTTACTGGTCTCACAGCATTCAAGGTTCACAGTGTTTGTGATTTATTTTAGCAGTGGAGAGCCATTCAGTTTCTTTCTCCTGTTAACTGTGTTTCTCTCTTTCTCTCTGTTAGCGGTGAGGGGCTCACACTAAGAGGGGTCTCGCTAATAATACAGTTAGGTCCATATATATTTGGACACTGACACAATTTTCATAATTTTGATTTGACCAGGACAGAATTAGAAATAAAACAATCAAGATGAAATTGAAGTGCAGACTTTAAGCTATAATTCAAGGGGTTGAACAAAAATATAACATAAAATGCTTAGGAATTACAACCAGTCCCCCCATTTTCAGGGGCTCAAGTGTAGTTGGACAAATAAATATAAATGTTAATTTTTAATATTTTGTAGAGAATCCTTTGTAGGCAATGACTGCCTTAAGTCTGTGACTCATGGACATCACCAAAACTGGGTTTCCTCCTTTGTGATGCTTTGACAGGCCTTTACTGCAGCTGACTTCAGTTATTGTTTGTTTGTGGGTCTTTCTGCCTTTAGTTTTGTCTTCAGCAAGTGAAATGCTCAATCGGGTTGAGATCAGGAGATTGACTTGGCCATTGCAGAATATTCCTGGGTTGCTCTCGCTGTATTTTTTGGGTCATCGTCCATTTGTAGGCTACTATGAAGCACCGTCTAATCAACTTTGCTCCATTTGACTGAATCTGGGCAGAGAGTATATCCCTATACACTTCAGGATTATTCCGGCTGCTTCTGTCCTCTGTTGCATCATCACTAAACACCAGTAACCCAGTGCCAGTGGAATCATGAGGATCATGAGCTGTTCCAAGCCCTCTCCATATTTTTTTCTTCCCGTCATTCTGGTACAGGTTGACCTTAATTTCAGCCATCCAAAGAATGCTTTTTCAGAAGCGGTCTGGATTTTTTTTTTAGATGTTTTTTGGCAAAGTCTAATCTGTCCTTGTTTGTACCTTGTGGTGAACCCTCTGTATTTGCTCTCTATAGTCTTCTCTTGATTGTAGACTTTGACAGTGGCACGCCTAACTCCTGGAAAGTGTTCTTCACTTGGCTGGATGTTGTGAAAGGGTTTTTCTTTACCATGGAGAGGATCCTCCGATCATCCACCACTGTTGTGAGCTCACCAGTGCTTTGTTTTTTTGTTTTTTTTTCTCAGAATATACCAAACTGTTGATTTGGCCACTCCTAATGTTCCTGCTATCTCTCAGATGGATTTATTTTGTTTTTGAAGCCTAACAATTGTCTGTTTCACTTGTATGGAGAGCTTCTTTGATTGCATGATGTGGTTTCACAGCAACAGCTTCCAAATGCAAATGGAACACTTAGAATCAATTCCAGACCTTTTATTTGCTTAATTGTAGAAATGAAATGATAGCCCACTATATAAGAATACCCCATTTTATATATACACTACTGTGCAAAAGTTTTAGGCCACTAGTATTTTCACCAACAAAAAATGGTTTTAAGTCAGTTATTTCTATCTTTTGTTGTAGTGTGTCAGTAGGAAATAACAGTTTACATTTACAAACATTATTTTTGCCATTAATTGTAATAATCCAGTAAGATTTTTGTTTGCACAAGGAGTCTGACAACAGCCAGTGCTCCACACAGAGATCTGATCTCATCATCATCCAGTTCGTCTGGAATGACATGAAGAAACAGAACAAACTGAGACAGACTAAATCCAGAAGAACCGTGGTAACGTCTTCAAGATGCTTCAAGAGACCTACCTGTATATATTGTGGCGGGAGGAGCAAACGACAGACACAGTGGGTGTGGCGTCAGGCCTCGGAGAGGCTTTTATTAAACAAAAATACCAAAATAAAGTGTCCGGGGGGGGGGGGGGAAGTGTCCAAAATAACAGGAGATCTGGTGTCCTCGCCGTGTTCGGGGGTTTGTGAAGGAGGGGCAGTGTTCAATAAGGAAGGGTCCAGGTAAGGGGTGGAGTCCGGTGGCTGCACGCGCTCCCCTCTCGGGGCCGGGGCGCGAGTGGCTTCTCTTCAGTGGCTTCGTCCATCTTCTGGCCGCGGCACTTCCGGGGGATTCGACGGCCGGCATCCTGGCCCGTCGGCCATCTAACGGGTGCTGGCTTTCATCCGGACTGCGGGTCCGGCAGCTCACGTCTCCGGTGGTGCAGGAATCCCTCAACGCTCCCTTCCTGGACCCACGAGGACACCAGCGTGCATGCACGGGGAATAGACCGGTCTCTTGAGGAGAGGCGCGCTCGGTATTTAAACGGCGGCGGTGATGAGGCCCTATTCAATTCAGGTGTGCCTCATCACACGCCGTCAGACCTGTCCATCTTCAGCGCCCCTCTCACACACCCACTCCCGTCGGGAGCCTGGTGAAGGGCGGCGAATAAGGGACGGAGTGGTGATGATATTAAAGGGGGGAGGCAGCCGACTCGTCACAATATATATATATACACACACACACACATATACACACACACACTATATATATATATATATACATATATATATATATACATATGAAGAGTTCATTTGCAAAAACCAGTAACTTTTATTTATTTATTTATTTATTTCAGAAATCACACTTTTTTTATTGCACATTTCCAGTAATATCAATCAAACTGCAGTTGGGTTGTTTTGATTAAGGAATAATATTTTTTTTTTTTTTTTTTTTTTTTTTTTTTTACATATTAAAAGTTTGTTTTATAGCAAAAGCAGATAGCCTAACTCCAACAGTCGTTTTTTTGGCAAAAGCAGATAACTCCACATTTCATGTTTTAGAGTTAAAAACACTTCTTTATTCTTTGTAATCTCCTCAGATGACAATGTAGATGCCTGACAAAGGTTGTTGTTGTTGTGATCATAGACTGTATGGATGTGATTACATGCAATACGTGGAGCTTTTCCCTCACCATGTGACGTGCTGCTTTTGCAAGGTTCCATGAAAATGTTTCAGCTTTTATTTTCCTTTAGGCCCTGAAGAAGATATCACAGGTTCATCAAGTTCGTCGAAATTATCCATCCTCGGTCACTTTTAGTCAGCTTCGACGAAACTCCTCTCAGCTAGCGTGTCTTTTCAAAGTGAAAGTAGTCTTGTTACCTGACCTGAGTACAGCGCGCTGATTCGCTAAAATTGACTTATTGGCCTGTGTTCAAAAACAACAAGGGCGCTTGTTGGCTTTCGCAGTAAAACATGAAATCGCGATGCCTTGAAAGTGGACAATACCGGCTTTTTTGACAAAACATGTTTAGTGTTCAGATCGAGCGACGTGGAGAATAATGCACGGCAATCAGCTATTTTTTTTAAAGTGGTATTTATCATATATATATATATATATGTGTATGTGTGTGTGTGTGTGTGTGTATGTACACACACACACACACACATACATATACAGTCATTGTAAGTATATATATACTTGAGTCTGAAAATAAAACTGTTTTTACTTTTATTTTATTTGATTATTTAATTTCATTATTTAAATTTATTTTATTGACATTTTGTTCCAGTAATTTGCGTTTCAAGAGACATGATAGACCAAATATATAGACTAAAATATAGAGATTTAATTATGTAATTGTTTCTACAGCTTTTTACCTTCAATAAACGTACATTCATTTTCAGTACAAATAATTTATTTTGCAAGTCACTTGTGAAATCCATTTAGCTCAAAAATTGAATGGGCATTTTCTGATTGTGTCAGTAGCATGCTGATTGGAAAAAACAATAAAAATTCACCAACAGCAACATGTCTGTTGTTTGTTCTTGTTAAATTTTAAATGTAATTTATTATTTTCTTTGGAGATTAAAGTGGGTCAAACAAATAGGATGCTGAAAACACTCACATGCCTTATCTTGATTGAATGAGCCTGCATCGCCCTCTGCCTCTGACCCTTGGCTGGTTGGATTACCGTAATCCATAATCTAGTGCTTGAATTGAGTTGGGCTGTGGGCCGCGTCCGTTTTGGGGGACTGTATGAGGTGTGTGTCTCTGAGCGTAGGGGCACTCTGATGATTAAAGGCCCAGATCTGACATGAATCTGTGTGTCTGAATCAGTGTGTTGGCCCACGGGCATACAGCTTTGTACTCAACTGTCCCCTGCTTCTCTGTAACTCTTTAACAACAAAGCAGATCAGATTGAGGCAAGGGATAGACAACGCATTAACGATATTACTGCAACATTAAGGGGGCTGGAGGCAGGAGGCACTTTGCTGCATTGCATCCGTGAGCAGCGTGGGGCTTTTCTTATTTCATTTTTTAGCTTAGCTTCTCTTTATCACTGTAAGTGTCTGTGCAGAGAGATGGGAACAACTGCTCCTTGAACAGTCTGGGGCAAGACAGGGGTTACGACACACTGGCATATAGTTCATTAGCCTAACGGTAGGCCATTTATGGTTTCCAAGCAACATACCAATTTGACACATTAATATAGAATTCCAGGGGCGTACTGTAGGTTTGTGTTTTAACATTGATTGATTTTAAAATGTCCCTACCAAACTATACAGATGCACTGTGTTTTTCGCCTACACTGTGAAATTGCATGTTACAGCTCATCAGTTGTCCTTGTTTAGAGTGTTTATTATAAGTATTCATCCATTACCTTTTCTACACAGAATAAAAATATCCAAACAGTACAAGAAATATGATTTTATTCAAAAACCAAGGTTCTTTTACAGCTTTTGCTTATTTTGTTCAGTCCAACTTCTGTGCATTTAACAGGTGATTTAAATACATTTACTATCCATATCCAAATCAGTAGCCTCTTAACATGTAAAGAAATTGGTTTACATACAAAAATGAAAATTGTTTAATCAGTGTCATGTTGATCCAAGCCTGAAATTTCTTCCTCTACAGAACACAAAATAAGATGAAATGTAGGAATATTTCAGTTGTATAGGTCCATACATAGAAAAAGTCACTGGGGTCTAAAACAACACTGGACCTCATTGACTTTCATTGGCTTTCATAGTAATTCAATTTAATAAAGACTGAGATATTTTTCTAAATATTTTGTGTTCTCAGAAGAAAGTCATACAGGATTTGGAACGAGCCCTAACAGGGTTTGTAATCTCCATGGCGACCCAACAGCTGACGTATAATCTTATTGTTATATCGATAGTCTTCCAAGCCGCAGAGACAAAAAACAACAGTGCTCACAAACATTAAATCCACCCAGATTATAATCTTCCATTACTGAAATGAAATCTAGATTCTAATCATCTCTGTCGATATGCAGTTTTAATGCGGCAATATAAGGACATTGCTAAAATAGTTATTCCATTTATTTATTTATTTCAAATAATGTGGGTCAGTTGTCCTTTGAGTGATTACATTTACAGTCAAATGGCAGATCTCATTTGGGTGATTGTGTTTTGTTTATTTATTTATTGAAATAGGTTAGAATTTACAATAAAAAATAAGCATAACTATTCGGATGTCCATTAAAAAGTTGTCATTCGGCAATCCCAAATTTGTGGCTGCTACATACAAAATGGGATATTTATTCAAGAGACAATGGCTTATTATCCCCAGTAATGGCACCACAAACCCTACTAGAATATTATCAAGGTAATCCCCAATTACTGGCCTACGTGCTGTTTAACATGCAGGCTGCGGTAACACGCAGACATGTGCAGTTGTGGAGAGGTGATCTAATTAGCTAAAGTCCAGATGCTGGAGGGATAATCCCACTACTGGAGTTTTGCCGGACCAAACCACGTGTGCTCACACAATCTAATTGCCCTGAATGTTTGCCGAAAAATCTGACCGTTATTGGTCACATTGACCTTGTGAAATGCTACTCCGCAGTGACTTTTTCCCTGTTTGTTACATTGCTCCGAGCCTGTGGCTGATTAGTGAAGGTAAACAGGTCTTTTTTTCCCCTCAAAGTGATGACTTAATTCTGCAGGGGACAGGATAGATAGCAGAGCACTGATTTGTCCACGTGCCATTTCTCATGTGTTGATGCAGTTCTCTCCTGGAGATCTATAGCACCTGCTAGCAGAGGCTATGGTTCAATAACTCCCGTCCGATAACAGCAAAAGACCAGCGTTTGACATTTGAAGAATAAGCTCAATAGTCCAGCCAGTCAAACATGGATAGAGCTTCTATTGATCTCTGTACGCCGGAGTGAAGATAGTCCTTCCTGGGTTTCCCCATTAGAATTTGGTCTTGTAATAACCAACTCTCATTCTATGTTGCTTACTTTTTTATGTATTTATTTATTTTTTCCCCTGGCATGGTCCAGACTCTCCATGGTACATAAAATATGCAACAAAAGCCTAATCGCTTTGAGTAAATGAGGTTAACACTGAGTATCGTGGGATTTGAAGTTCATTATGTTGTCATGCATTAGCGCAAGAACATGTTTCTAGCTTGGTTAAACCACAGTCTGTCATATGCATTTCTACTCAGCCATTCATTCATGTAGTATGGATATCTGACCATACTTCTTTCTACCCTTAGTCCAAGCTGGTTTGTGCTGATTTTCTTCTGGTTTAGCAAAGCTTTGTTGACATCCTATATACTGTATGCACACTGTATATCTCAGTCAGAATTAGTAATTTAATTATCTATGCTGATTTCTATTTTTAAATTTGCATTTCCTAAATATCAAATCATATTATCATGTGTGATATCCTCCAATTAGTCTGTGTCCATCACTGCCCATTGTTGACTTTTAGCAGATGTTAAAATAAAGTATATCTTTCATAATTTCAGTTATTTCAGCTTTTTTCAACTTTATTTATGTATTAATTAATTTATTTATTACACACAATAGTATAGAATTGTAATATTTGGCTATTCATTGGTTACCAGCATTTAGCATTAAATTACTATCTATCTTTTTCGGTGAGATAATGAGGAAAAAAACACACTTTAAAAAAAACTTAATCTTCCCTACATTAACCAGCATGGTCTGTTTGATGAAACCTGTTGGCCAAGGAAGGCTTTCTGGTTAAGAAACCTGGTGGAGAAACCATTAGCAAAAACACACCAATTGCTGGTCTTTTCAAAATCGTACATGTTTCTACTAAAACAGGAGAGAGGAAGAAAGCGAGGGAAATAGTAACATAGCGAAAGAAGGAGAGAGCAAAAGAGAGCTTAACCTTTGAAGAACACAGCTGACCTGAGGGAGAGATGGTGCTAAAGTGGGGTTTCCGCTGCCTCAAGGGAGCTGAGAAAGAAGAAATCAATCACACACACTTGTATGCTCACACGCCTTGGGAGCAAACACAGGCTTACATGCAGACACACACTCACAGGTTGTTCTCTTCACTCCATCTGAGAAAATATAAGCTCTATAATCCTTTATCTCACCCCCAAAAGAGAAGGAAGATACAATAAATGGGAAAAGTAGAAAATGAGAGGGAGAGAGACAGAAGGAAAAAGAAAGAGACAGAGAGCAATGTTGGGCTGAGAGAAAAGACTTTGGGAAGTAGAGAGTAATATCAAACTTGTTTTATTAGAATTGTCCAGCTTTTCCTCTTTCCTCAGGCATGGGAGCAAGACCTTTCCTGCTGTTTTCTTTCAAAGTGCAGGAATCCGAATAAAGCTGAATCACAGAATTGTAAGACATCAAAAAGATGGAATCCTTTTATTACCAGTTTATTATTAAAAACACAGCGCAATCAAAATGTTTGGATCTAGCAAAATATTCCATCACTGTCAAACCAGTTTGAATTTGTTTGTTTGTCATTTTTTTTCTTTTGCATATATAAAGGTAATACCTAAAAAAACAGATTCAATCAAAAAAGGCAACTTTAAAACTGATTCATAATTGTTCCCATTGGTGCAATAGGACATTATACATTGCCAGGCTGTTGTAAATAAGAATCTTGTTCTTAAGTGATTTGCCTGGTTAAATAAAGCTAGATAAACCACCATTTTGTTGAAAATTTAGAGGTCATGCATTTTGTTGAGGAATTCCTCTGTGTCTGGCTGCTCGATCCTAATTGCTTGTTTGCAATAAACTATGTCTGATTATAGAGTTAAGTAGATGGTAGTTAATGTCAGATGACCCTTGGTTAAGTCGTTAAGGCAGTGGGGTAATGTGGTTGAACTGTGGTGGAATCAATATGCCATTAGTGGCTAGGTTTTAATTGTGGGTTGATGTTTTGTGAGGGGTAACCAATCAATAAATAACCAGGGGGAAGTTATGATTAACAGCATAAAAAGGCATTGTTACTCAAATAGGAGCATATGCAAACATATAATAATGGAGATGTTGAGTTTAATTACCTGTCGGATGCATTTCATTTGTTGGCTCTGTCGTAGGAGAGAGGGGTCTGCCATGGCCTGACGTAGACAGAGCAAGAGAGCAGGCGCTACCCTTGGGGTGGAAGACAGTTCAGTTATAGTGATTGATTGATTGCACAAAGCTGCCATGAGCAGGAGGGTACTGGACACCAGGAAAGCGAGGAAAAATGGCTGGAGTTGGGAGTGAGGAGAAAAGAGGGACAACTTCTCTTCATTTCAATAGAGAGAACTACTTATGTTGTCTGAGAGAAATCGATTTGGAGAGGAATCGGCCCTTGTGAGGAAAACGGCAAGCCTTTTTTCCTCCTCCCGTTTGTTCTCAAGTTGTCAAACTTGATGAAAGGTATGCGCCATCTTTGCTGCAACTCTGAGACAAGCGAGTTATTATACAACAATGGAATTTTTTTAAAAAACCCGATAGAAACCCAATATCCTAATTTTGCTCCATTCCACCAGTTCACCATTTTTTGTATGTGTATGTGGGTTATTTTGCCAAGTCAAAGGTGCATGGATATGTCATTATTCTGAATGACAGCTGTCAGAACTCTGGCTGTTTGTCGATCTTATGCCTGAGAGGGACAGCAAACAGGAGGAGAGAGAGGCTCTCCAAAGGCTTCTGGTCAGCTGCCAACGCCATCTCTTGATGTCATGTTCTCTCGGCTCTGCTCTTCACATCTCCCCTCTAGAAAATAACAAAGAGCTGTTCAGATACTCTAGAGATGTCTATAAGAGACACCTAGCATGAATGTGAGAATTACTGTGCACTTTGTAGGAACCGTGTTGACGTCGATTTATTTTATCATTGAGGCTACCTTGTAAACTGTTTTCTAGTTATCTTAAAGGAATAGTTTAACCAAAAAAGAAAAATTGGGCTATAATTTACAGTTCTCCTCCTCATGTTGTTCCCAACCCATGTCTTCTGCAGAACACAAATAAAAGGTATTTTTGAAGAATGTTTCAACTGTTTTGTCCATACTGTGGACAAAACACTGGACTACATTGGCTTTCATTATATGGACCAAAAACAAACAAACAAAAAACACTGATAAAATGCAGAATCTAGATAAAATGTTAAACTAACGATATAACTAATCGCTTTTTAGAACAGGATCTTTTATTGATATTATTTTCCACCTATAAATGTATCTTACACAAAATACTCTGCCTGCAATAATGAAAATAAAAGGTTTATTAAATCATACACCATACAGCTGTCCTCTGCGTTCTTTCTGCACTTTAGTCTGCACCTTCGGCATGTCGTTTTCTTCCCTCTTTCAGTTTCTGTCAGTGTTTCTCTTTTTCTCACTCTCTCATTCATTCCCCTGTTAGAGGTAATTCTTATGTAATGGCCTAGGGTCGCAGTCTGAACGGTTATGTCTTTACACCTCATTCACTTTCATTGCTGCAGTTTCCCACTCGCACAGTACCTCTTCATTTCTAGCATGCCTGCTAACTCTCCTCCACCAAATGAAGCAGTGGAAAGGAATAAAAAAATAAATAAAAAAAAACAACTCAGAAATGAAAATGAAAATGCTTTCATTCTATTCAGTCGGTCTCAGAGCCAGTCAGTTGGAAAAGTGAACATACACACATGGTTTATAGAAAGGTGTGGTGATATAGTGGCCTGCCACTGAAAAGAAAGGCTCAGTGCACAGAATTATAAAGTGCATCCTGCTGGAAAGGCTAACCATACAGCTACTTGAAAACCTCTTACAGCAATCTGTTTAAGAGCCATCTCCTTAATTGCCACTGAGCTTCAAGTGGACCAACGACTCAAAAACCCAACAAAATATGTCTGCCATTTTTTTTTTTTTGATTCTCTGTGGTCTGCTGCAGTGGTGATGAGGGCAATGCTCAAATCACTCGTGCTAATCTCATACGTACGTCTTTGAGAGCACATCTACTGGAAGGCATTGTGTTGTTTAAAGTGGCACATTTATGTACAAATATACAGTATGATGCATTTTGAAAAGGTGGATTCATATTAAAGGGATAGTTCACCCAAAAATGAAAATTCTGTCATTAATTACTCACCCTCATGTCGTTCCAAACCTGTAAGACCTTCATTCATCTTATTAAGATATTTTTAAGATATTAAGATATTTTTGATGAATTCCAAGAGCTCTCTGAGCCTCCCATAGACAGCAAGGATCCTAACACGATCAAGGTCCAGAAACGTAGTAAGGACATTGTTAAAACGTATGTACACGGATACGTTGTTTGCGCTCAGATCAAAACGTAAGCAACGTATCCGCATACGTACGTTGCGTATGTTATTTACGTATTTGATACTCTCGAAAATGGTGCCAGGGTGACGCGGAGGAGACAAATTGTTGAATAAAATCGTTATTTTTTTTCTCTTGCGCAGAAAATGTATTCTCATAGCTTTTTTAAAATTACGGTTGAACCCCTGATGTCACATGGATTATTTTAACGATGTCCTTACTATGTTTCTGGTCCTTGATCATGTTAGGATCCTTGCTGTCTATGGGAGGGTCAGAGAGCTCTCGGAATTCATCAAAAATATCTTAATTTGTGTTCTGAAGATGAACGAAGGTCTTACAGGTTTGGAACGACACGAGGATGAGTAATTCATGAAAGAATTTTCACTTTTGGGTGAAGTATCCCTTTAAGTCCAGGGTGAAATTGATATTGTAAGTATTTTTTTCAGAATGATATCTTTCTGTACCTTAAATTAAAGCTTTGCAGATTCTACTATGAAGTGATGAGCATTGTTTCAATTTACTGGAGAGCAGAGCCTAACAAGGCTAGTCTTTAAAAATCAAAAGCTAATGAAAACTAAATCTGTAACTTAAAACAGAAACACCTCAAAAGAGACAAGCTGGCTCTTGGAACAAAATGGTTCCTCAGATGGAGTGTTTTTTTTCCTGCTCGTGCAGTCGTTTCAGAAGATCAGAAGTGAGATTTCACTCAGATCACAGATGGAGAAGGGCCATTGAGTCGTCTACATCAGCGGAGAGCATTGTTAAGTTTAATCTTTTACAAATGTACACTTGTGATATTGCAAGCACAGCAGCGTTTGTTTTAAGTGGCGTTTCCGTGTGGTCATGCTGAGCACAGGTCATGCGTGGGTGATGGCGTGATGCACAAGAGATTCATACGGCTGCTTTTATTCTATAAAAGGAGAGCTCACTTATGCAACCTACTTATTGTCTGATAAAACACACACCTGCTATGGCATGAACATGAATTTAAGTTCGTACTTTAGGGAAACATGTGCAAACACAATCTGGCATATGAAAGGAGCTAAAAGTCCTTCACATCATATGTAAGTTTGGCTTCACTTCAAGTTTAAATTAAACCATAGAAATTTAATCTTGAAGGCAGACTAGCTTGTTTCCAATCATTCCCCATGTCTAAATGCTTTTCTTGTTAATCCATCTTTGGGCCATTCCATGAAATGCATGCCTTTTCCAGTTCTTTTTTTTGTGAGTTTTTTAATGTTTCATCAGACCAATAATGTGCTGTAAAGTCACTCCATTGCGTTTTGTCGTCTCAAGCTGAATTAATACATTTATTATGCTAGGATATAATTATAGCTCCAGAAAGGTAAGAGAGTTGCAGGGTTGACCGTTTTTGTTTAATTTCACATTACAAGCATTCTGCTCAAGCTCATGAAACTACTTTGCTTTCCGTGCTTTTTAGAAAGGAAATGTAATGCTGACATTTCAACAAATATCCACTTTTAATTTGTTAGTTGTTTTGTCATGGCAACAAAGTTGACATTTTAAGTGATTTCACTATAATTGTTTTTATTTCACTGTATTTGCTAGTATAACAAGTTAGAATATTGATGTATATATTAAAACCACAAACCCATGAAAGACCTGTTTTCTTGAAGTATGTGCTTAAAGGTTGTCCCATCAGAGGAAAACATTTCTGTGAAAGGAAGTTGTTGTTTTGGGGGGTCTAAATTACTGTGGCATTTGGAACATGGCTGAGATGTGGTTTGTGGATAACTTACCTGTCAGAAATGGCTTCATCAAATCCAAATTGAAGATCTCATGCATTTTTCCATTTTTATATTTTGAAAAAATGCTTCTTTTATTGCATTTTACTCTTAACTTAGCATTTGGAAGGCAAACTGCTGTTATGTGCTGTTGTTGTTGTTCTCCAAATTACAGTTTTGATAATCCATGGCTAATTGTCAAGTTGATGAAATAATCTTATTTATGATAAACAACATTCTCAAAGCACAGTGTGAAAACAGACATGCTGGTCTTCTATATAAGTGTGAAATGTAAACAAAAGAGCTAATCCTTAAATCCGAAAGCTTGCTTTATACTAAGACTCAATTTCATGCAGTGATTTTAATTTCTTGTAATTGTTTTTTACTCATAATACATACTGAAAATGTCAACCATTCCACTCTTGGATAAATATCACTTTTATAGCAGTTTTCTTTGTTTTCTTGAATATCATTTTTTTTTTTTTCTCCTATTAAAAAAGGGAATTGCAAGATGGACAGTCAGTGTTTTGGTCAATTTTCTCTTAAAATAAATTATAATAAAATTAAATTGTATTTAAAAAATAAAATTACTTATAAAATAAATAATAAAAAATGTCCTAAAATATAATTTTGTCAGCTGTTAGGTATGCACTAACACTAATAACATCGAATAAGCCAGTTTTGTTGTCCTGGGTTTTTCATTTTGTATTTTTAAATGACTGTTGTTCAGTGTGTTGTAGTCGTTGTTTCATATCATAATTGCTTAATTGCCTGTGTACATGCTTTGACACACACAATAATCCAAGCTTGTTTGGAACCACATTGGCACAGGATCTGTGGCATGGCACGGTGAACTTCCACCCTGTAGCATGTTATTTGTGCCAAGCAGGGCACTGTCATGCCAATCTAGGACAGTGTCAGGCATGGAGCGAAGCCAAAGGAAGCCGCGAAAGGCAGGCATGCTTGTCCGCTGCCCACTGCTTTGCCAAGGTCAAGTATGTTTGGCAGCAGTTCTGATCTCCAGTCTCCGGTGATAAAGTGCCCAGACTGAAAAAATGTGCCAGATGAGGTCAGATATGAAACATGATCAAATAAGATATGAGTATGTGTGAGTTAGTGCAGTGACCCAGTTGGATGTGGACAGGAAGTACACTTTTTGCCCTTAAAAAGTATAATAACAAACTGTTGGCTAGTTCGCAGTGCCCCGATAAACCAAAATCCAACGGCGGTTGGGTTTTGTTGGATCAGTGGTTCTGTAATTCAAAGATACATGTGCATATTTTGTTAAAAAAAAAATCTGTAACTACTTCATGTCATATGCAGTTCATTGGTTAGGTGTAAATCCATGTAATCCAAGTCGGCCACCTGTGGATTTTGCACTGCCACAGCGGCAGAAGCAAATCAACCAACACGTTTATCCCAAAACGGCTGCTATGCTCCCTGTGCTAAAACCTGCCTCAAAACAGGTCATTATTCAGCACTGTATCAGCACTGCTGACAAGGTGTATGTGTAGTTAGGAAGAGGACTTGACTATGATTGCCCATTGCTTTGTCTGATAATTTGTCTCACATGGTTATTTGATCATTTAAAAGTGACTTTCTTAATATTTTCAAGCTTTCGTCTCCAAACTCGCACGCACTCGAGTAGACATGAAAAGAGTTACCAAATTAGCTCATCTCCTGGTGCAAGTGAACGTCTCCCCGTTGTAGTTTTTGTTTCATGTCTAGGATCAAAGAGACTTGACGTTTCAGAGGAGGTTTGCATGTGAATGACACGGCCTGTTATCTCGAGCCAAAAACAAACTCATTTTCATCTCGTTTCATTAGGCAGCAACAGACACTGAGAGAATCATCAGCATGCTGCTCGCAGACTAAGGTACTGCCCCCGCATGTTACTTGAAACGATTGGATTAATTCATGGTTGTCAGATGTCAAAGCAAATCTCGCTTACAGACGAACTTCTGGTTTTCTATTGTTTTTTTGTTAACTGATGTTAGTCTAGATCTAGACCATGAGTTTGATTCTGGTTCTTGTGGAAGCCTCATTCCGCCTCAGTGTAAATAATAATCAACCAAGGCTCTTGGAGAAACATGTTTGTGGTAACATTTCAGCGAAATATTACATTGTTCTTGCACTTTTTGTGACCCATTCAAAGTGAAATGAGTTAAAGGAGTTTTCCATTTTATCCAAAGTAGATGAAGGGGAATCTGGCGACATTTTATGTATGTGTAGAGGCAGTTTGGCAGGTAATGCTTAATTGTGTTTGAAAATAATATATTACCTACATTAAACCATATCTTAAAGCTAGCTGACAGCATTAACAAAAGCAAATGTGAGACAAAAACACATTTGCTGAAGCAACCATGCCATTTTAGCTTGCTTCTACAAGTCTGTTGATCTCCTTTATTGACTTGTGTTTCATGGGACTTGTACCCGAGCACTGCAATGCTGTACCAGGTGCGCTGCCGAGCAAGTTTACTTCCTCAGAAAAGCTGTAAATGCTGGTGTAAAACCTGGTGCAAATTTGTTTGCATTTGTTTACAAATCATATACACAATACACAAAAGTATTCTGAGGTCATAACAGTATTGTGCAAGGAACTGTGTGAAAATGAGTCTATTAATCAATAATTTGTGATAATAACTTGTGAACCTGTGTGAAAAGGAATATGAATTGTTGGTGTTTTATGTGTTCATTTAAGCTGAAAACTGCAGTGAATTGTAACTCTTTGGAGTTTTGCAAAAATGGTAGTGGCACATTTTTCCAGTGAATCTACAGTATGTTGAAAAATCTTTGAAAAATTATAATTGTGACATTTTAAAGTTGCAATTTTGGAAAAAAAAATCAATCAAAAAATCTGCAATTGAAACAAACTAAACAAATGAAAAATAAAATTACCCTTTATACTTCTTTCCTCAGTTGCAGAATCCTGCCTTCATTGTTTTTCAACCTTTGGGTTGTCAACCTTTTGGGTTGTTTTGATCAGGTTGTGGACAGCAAGTGTGATGGAGGCCAGCTGGTATGAGCTATGCAGGTAAACCTCACTTCTCTGACCTCAAGAGGCATGGTAGCGACTGACGCTAAAGGCTGTGGTCTTTAGTGCGCTTGTTAGTGGGGTTATCTCCGATGCTGGTTGGTACTGGTTCAAATCCTCCTCAGAGCAATGTAAGTAGGACCAGTTACACAAGGACAGAAAAAGCTAAATGGAAATAAGAAAATGCAAGTAACCATTTAACTGTACATACTTTGGATAGAGAAATATGATCTCTTCCCTTATGAAACTCTTCCAGTATATTTTGTTGTTGACATTAGAGTTTGTTGCCTACTCAAACTGTATAGTATTTTGCCATAATTTCGTCTGTCACTTGACAGAATTGAGCCAAATCAGACAGATGCCAGTATGTACGGCTGTGTGACATGCTCTCATACTTGAAAATCATGGACAAGGGTAAACATGGTTTGTGCCAACTACAAGTGTTTTGTGCAGTGAATTATTGACTGCTGAGAGCGTGAAACCTGAAATTGGAGAGATATTGTTGAGCCGATGCAGTTCATGGTACTATTAATGCATTTCATTGTTTGATTTTTCAGCATGTTGGTGCTGTGTTGAGTCGCCACTTGATTCCCAATATAAAATCTGGTTCCTGAGAAACAACCAGTGTCTCCATTGACTGCAGATAAATGCATTATGAAGCCAGGCGGCTTCCACAAAATAAATAAGTCAGTTTAGGAACAAGCTGATCTCAGTTTTTGGGCTTTCCATTTGAGGTTTACAGGTAATGTCAGTATGTAGCTCCAGGAAAAATTGGGATTCAGTAATATAATCTATTTAAAATGCTTCCAATAATAATTATTAATCAAAAAGGAAGATAACATTATATAGTGAAAGCAGAGGAAGACTCTTCCAGATGTTTCTCTCAGGGCTGACGTGAGGAGACATTTAAAGATGGATGACAGGCATTCATGTCTGTCAAAGAGGCTGTGAGTTATTAGAGCATGCCCGCCCGGTGGCCATCTCAGTTCATGCACACCTGAGTTTGAGTGCCAAGGGCCACCTGGGGAACAGGTGCAGCTAAACTTGCATCTCGCACCTGAATAAGCTCGTCCTGTGCGTACGTGTGTGTATTCACAATCATTAACACATAAAGCTGATTGTCCTAATTGTGTAATAGTGCATGATAATGCATTCATATTTTGTATTAAGGATGTTTCCTGCAAGTTTTTTAGATTAATTTGAAGTATTCAAAAGTGCTTGATTAGCATTAAAGGGACAGTTTGGGGGGGGGGGGGGTGGCATACGATGAAAGTCAATGGCATCTAATGTTTTTTGGACTCCATTGACTTTCAAAATATCTTCTGCATTCCATAGAAGAAGGTAAGCCACTTTAAAGGAATAATTCACCACAAATTTAGCCTATTCATTAATTATCATCACGCAGCTGTGAACTGACTTCATTGTTGTTTACAGCAGAGAGAGAAGACGCATTTGCAGAAGTTAGCTTGGTTTTAGCAAAATATTTATACTTGAATTGTTATTCATCAAAATGGTCCTTATTCTGGATGATTGTAGTGATGGTGCTCCTGTAAACAACCATCTGAGATGCACAAATGTCCTGCTGCAGCTTTTTTGGAACTACTGTATTTTTGTTGGTGAAACAGAAAAAAAAACAAAAAACAAAAAAACAACAAAAAAAAACAGATAATATTGTGTCTAAATATTGTGTGTAACTCACTCAATATTAACTGCTTGTTTGTTGAACTGTTGAAAATTAATAGCACATTAGCTCATGCAGCAAACTGCGCTATTGCTTTTGTGAAATTACTTAACTATATAAATAAATTAAAAAAAAATAATAAAAAAACCCATACAAGGATATTTTTTGCTTTCTTAACTTGAATATGGGCATTCCAACTGCATTCTAATATGCTTCATCATGCAGTGAATGCTTTTGGACTTTCAAAATGCATTTTTGTTTGTTTTTTTACTCAATAATGTCACCTTGCATATCGTTAAAACAACAATTACAATATCATCGGAGACAATAAATATCTGTTACATCCCTAGGATGTATGTGTTGTATTAAAATGCATTGTTGGTGTGTTTTCCTGCCCTTTGGCTGTGGTTATGTTTTCTCTCTCTCTCCCTCTATCTCCCTCACTCTCTGCTTGCTTGGCAGTTGCAAATTGCCCACAGGTGGCGCTCATCAGAGAGTGTGCTGCAGACGGTGCTGCTACAAAAGAGCAGAGTGAACACTGCTTGGGGATTCACTTCTTCTCAATCTGTTGATTGTGGTGCAAAATGGTTATCTGTTGAATGATAACTTCTGAGTGTAAGTTGTATTCATTTTGATTCCTGTTGACCAGCAGTGTGTGCTGAATCTACAAGTGACCACTTTAATTTACTTTGTTAACGGTATTAAAAGGTATTGTAACTTATCTTGTTTATTTGATTTATGGTTAGATTGGAAGCTGTAGGGAGAGGGTGCCATTTTATTTTGTACTCCTGTTTATCCCTGTTTTTGGTTAGTGAGGGAGTTGAGGAAAGCTTTTGTTGTTGATTTCTTTTCTTTTACCTGGATAGGTTATTTAGTACTCCTCCTATTACTTAGCTGCTGTTTTGTTTGTTGTTTTGGCCAGGCCCTCTCCTGAAGACATTTATTGCTTCCACGATTCTTGCTTTTCTAAATAAATTGTTTAAAGGGGACCTATTATGCTCCTCTTTACAAGATGTAAAATGAGTCTCTGATGTTCCCAGAGTGTGTATGTGAAATTTTTGCTCAAAATACCTGGCAGATAATTTTTTATAGCTTGTTAAAATTGCCACTTTTAGGGTGTGAGCCAAAACGCTCTGATTTTGAGTGTGTTGCTTTAATGCAAATGAGCTGGTGCTCCTGGAGAAGAGGGCGGAGCTTCAAGAGCTCCAGCTCCTGCATTAGCAGTGCTAGCCTTTGCAAATAAACATTCCATGATTAGTACAAGCCTGTTATCTTTACAGAAAACGTACTCGATTTCAAAGTCAGTCATCTGATTGTGCTGTGCATAATAAATTTGCGTTTATGAATTGCACAGACAGGGAGCACAGCACGATAAAAATAACAACGTAGCTGGTCTCATGGTGCCTGGCATGCTATCACAAACTTTATAAGTCCCACTCGTGATTATGAGCTCAACAAACTCAAGCGATCGACTCACATTGCTTTCATATGCACCTTTGGAATCACTCACATTCCTATTCACGTTCATTCATGAAGACAGCACCAGGTGAAAACACACAGAGACAATGGTAGCTTTAGCATCATTAGCCTTACAGAGTGCCAAGAAGCTCTTCAGAAAGCATTTTAGAAAACAAACGCATTTAGAAAACTTATTTGCCTGGAGCTGACGTTCTGACACGAAGCGTTGGTATTGGATCCCTACATGTATTGGGGACTTTACCGACTTTTCAGGACATCTTTAGACAATGAAACTTAACCACAGTGTCCTCAGCGGCTCAGATGAGGGGAGATTATGGCGACTCCTATGTTCGTTAGTGCATCCCAAAGCACAACACTTGAAAAACCTCTTTGGCGCTGACATTGTATATCTCCAGCAGCTACAGTAGTCAGTAACGTTAATGGCGGAGGCGGACGCAGCTTTTCACTCAGGGCTGTGTCTATGCTTATAGGGCAGCGTCACTAATGGGCGGGACTTTTTCCCCTCGGTGACGTGAACAGAGGGAGAATCTGAAACAGCTCGTTCTGAGAGACTGTTTATAATTTTTTTAGATTATAAATAAATGAGTGGGTGGATTTTTACCATTATAGGCTGGATGTTTTCACACACTGCAGCCACACAACTGTGTTCAAACACCTTATAAAAGTGATTTTTGCATAATAGGTCCCCTTTAAGTTTGTCCAGCTAAGTGGTTGTTGCATTTCTGGGGCAGAGGACTGGGGTGATTCCTCCTCGTTTTATTCATTTCTTCCTTATAAGTTTTAGCTAACCTGTTACTCCCACTCCCAACCCTAGACTGGGGAACGGGAACGTAACATATCACACACCCCTAGTATCTGCTTTTTTAGACTTGCTTTTAATGAACCACCAAGGGCCATGAGTTCAGCTAAAAACTGTTCTACTAAAGAAAGAAAGTCACCTAAGTCTGTGATGGCCTGAGTGTGAGTAAATTAACTGCAAACTTTCTTTTTTGTGGTAAACTATTCCTTTAACATTTCTGTTCAACTCTATTGCTGTAGTTCAACTGGTAGTTGACATTTAAGGTCATGATTTCCAGGTTTGATTCCCACGGAACACAAAAACATGCCAAATAAATGAATACAATTATAATAGTCTGTTTTCTATAAACACAGAGCTTAGAAAAAGCCCAATTGTTGAGATATTGTGTGTGTGTGTGTGTGTGTGTGTCTGGATCGTGCTGTGTGTTCAAGAGAGTGGGTGCTTCCTTGAAGGCTTTCTAATGACCCTCTTGTCCTCTGAATGTGGGTCCTCATTACTGGCGAGGCATCCATGAATATGCCTGTAATGGCCTGGCAGCTCTCATCAGGCTCGAATAATGACTGAAGTGTCTCTCATTTCTTCTTTTGTGCTTTTCTTTCTCTAATGTCCTAAAGAGATCAGTGGTCCTCTCCAGGCCCAAATATACCAGGCAGATCAAGGACAAAAACATCTGCACTAATGGAGGAGGTAATCGGCCCTCAGGCACACAACAATTGAGGAAACTCAACGATGTTCAGCGGCTCTTTGAATTAAGTTTTATCAACTGAACACATAAATTCAGCTAAACCATAATATATTTATTAAGTACATAAAGACCACCGACAAAGCCATTATTGATATTTGTAGAGCTGTGCTTTTAAATGCGTACAATGTAGCAAAAAGCACATGAACGATTTAGCAAGTACTTTGTGTTCACACTGGAGACAAAGTTAAGATTGTTTATATCAAAGGATTTGAATTAGAAAATCGTGAAAGTAAAGAATTTTCACTGGTGATCTTTTGGACCCCATATACTGTATGCATACTGCACATCATCACAATTGATTATGGTTTTGCTGAATGAGATATTACTATGTGTAGGAATTATAGGAGACTGATCTGCTTATAAAAGTTGTAACATCGCAGTGCTGAAAATCATATTAAGTGATATGACAGGTATGACGGATTCTGTCAGCCTGAAGATGATTGAACTGTCAGTGTCACTCACTGATTTACTTATGATCCTTAGGCTTTCTCACTATTTCTCTTACGCTGTTGTCTCTCTTTCACTACATTTCTCTTTTCATTTTTTCCCTCTGTCTTTACAGAATGTAAGTTGGGTTCAAAAGACAAGCATTGGCAGCGAAATAATCTATTTTTGCTGAATAAAGGTGCTCTATTCAGCGGCGAAAACAGAAGCACAAACGCTAACAGGAAGTGTGTGGTAAGAAGGACTCTCACAAATGTATTTCTGAATATGGAGCCTTCAGTGTCTTCATCTCTATTGATTATTGTGCTCAGAGGAGTGCAATACCCTCGAAGTGGATAAAAAGAAAACTGAAGGACAATATGCAAGAGTTTGGTTTTGGGAAATGAAAATATGCCTATTTTCAGCAGATATTTCATACTGTATTTTTTACAGTCACTTCTTTATAATTTTTATTATCATTATTTGCATTCATTTAAAAATCAGCTTAACTTTTAAAGCAATAATGAGTTTTCTGTGTACAGGTTTTATGGATAAAAATGCGAGATGCAGGGCAGTGGAATGAAAAAAAATGTAGAAACCTGTTTTTTTGAAGTTGAACTTTTTAATTTGACTGCATTTTTAGAATGTCTTGTGCAAGATGCTGCAGAAGACCCAAGATGCAAACACAATGGTCAAACAAGTCCGTCTAGTGCATCTTTTGGTGCATGTTGTGTGAGTTCACTGCAAAAAATGGCTTATCTTACTTAGTATTTTTGTCTTGTTTCTAGTCAAAATATCTAAAAATCCTTAAATCAAGATACTTTTACTAGATAAGCAAATGACTTAAAGGGTTACTCCACCCCAAAATTTAAATTGTCATTAATCATTTACCCCCATGTCGTTCCAAACCCGTAAAAGCTTTGTTCGTCTTCGGAACACAATTTAAGATATTTTGGATGAAAACCGGGAGGCTTGTGA